>CAUYLG010027533.1:0-41085 GCA_963573385.1 Cacajao melanocephalus | reverse complement strand
TAGTATTCCATGGTGTATATGTGCCACATTTTCTTTATCCAGTCTATTGTTGATGGACATTTGGGTTGTTCCAGGTCTTTGCTATTGTAAACAGTGCCACAATGAATATACATGTGCATGTGTCTTTATAATAGAACCGTTTATAATTCTTTGGGTATATACCCAGTAATGGGATTGCTGGGTCAAATGGTATTTCTATTTCTTGGTCCTTGAGGGATTGCCACACTGTCTTCCACAATGCTTGCACTAATTTGCACTCCCATTGACGGTGGAAAATTGTTCCTATTTCTCCACATTCTCTCTAGCATCTGTTGTCTCCAGATTTTTTAATGATCACCATTCTAACTGGTGTGAGATGGTATCTCAATGTGGTTTTGATTTGCATTTCTCTAATGACCAGCGATGATGAGCGTTTTTTCATATGTTTGTTGGCCTCATAGATGTCTTCTTTTGAAAAGCGTCTGTTCATATCCTTTGCCCACTTTTGAATGGGTTTGTTTGTTTTTTTCTTGTAAATCTGTTTTAGTTCTTTGTAGATTTGGGATATTAGCCCTTTGTCAGATGGGTAGATTGCAAAAATTTTTTCCCATTCTTTTGGTTGCTGGTTCACTCTAATGATTGTTTCTTTTGCTGTACAGAAGCTCTGGAGTTTAATTAGATTCCATTTGTCTATTTTGCCTTTTGTTGCCATTGCTTTTGGTGTTTTAGCATGAAGTCCTTGCCTATGCATATGTCCTGAATGGTTTTGTCTAGGTTTTCTTCTAGGGTTTTTATGGTGTTAGGTCTTATGTTTAGATCTTTAATCCACCTGGAGTGAATTTTAGTGTAAGGTGTCAGGAAGCAGTCTAGTTTGTTTTCTGCACATGGCTGGCCAGTTTTCCCAACACCATTTATTAAACAGGCAATCCTTTCCCCATTGCTTGTTTCTCTGAGGTTTGTCAAAGATCAGATAATTGTAGGTGTGTGGTGCTGCTTCTGAGGCCTCTGTTCTGTTCCATTGGTCTATGTCTCTGTTTTGGTACCAGTACTATGCTGTTTTGATTACTGTGGCCTTGTAGTATAGTTTGAAATCAGGCAGCATGATGCCTCCAGCTTTGTTCTTTTTGCTTAGGATTGTTTTGGCTATGTGGGCTCCCTTTTGGTTCCATATGAAATTTGAAGTGGTTTTTTCCTGTTCTGTGCAGAATGTCATTGGAAGCTTGATTGGGATAGCACTGAATCTATAAATTACTTTGGGCAATATGGCCATTTTCACAATATTAATTCTTCCTAACCATGAACATGGAATGTTTTTCCATCTTTTTATGTCCTCTTTATTTCATTGAGCAGTGGTTTGTAGTTCTCCTTGAAGAGGTCCTTTACATCCTTTGTTAGTTGTATTCCTAGGTATTTTTTTCTCTTTGTAGGAATTGTGAATGGGAGTTTACTTTTAATTTGGCTCTCTGTGTGTCTGTTATTGGTGTATGGAAATGCTTGTGATTTCTGCACATTGATTTTGTATCTTGAGATTTTGCTGAAGTAGCTTATCAGTTTCAGGAGATTTTGGGCTGAGACGATGAGGTTTTCTAAGTATGCAATCATGTCATCTGCAAATAGAGACAAGTTGGCATCCTCTTTTCCTAACTGAATACCCTTTATTTCTTTTTCTTGCCTGATTGCTCTGGCTAGATCTTCCAACACTATATTGAATAGGAGTGGTAAGAGAGGGCATCCTTGTCTAGTGCCTGATTTCAAAGAGAATTCTTCCAGCTTTTGCTCATTCAGTATGATATTGGCTGTGGGTTTGTCATGAATAGCTTTTATTATTTTGTGATATGTTCCATCAATACCTAGTTTATTGAGGGTTTTTAGCATAAAGGCTGTTGAATTTTGTCTAAGGCCTTCTCTGCATCTATTGAGATAATCATGGGGTTTTTGTCTTTGGTTCTGTTTATGTGATGGATTATGTTTATAGACTTGTGTATGTTGAACTAGTCTTGCATCCCCAGGATGACGCGTACTTGATCATGATGAATAAGCTTTTTGATTTGCTTTTGCATTCTGTTTGCCAGTATTTTATTGAAGATTTTTGTGTCAATGTTCATCATGGATATTGGCCTGAAGGTTTCTTTTCTAGTTGTGTCTCTGCCTAGTTTTGGTATTAGGATGATATTAGTCTCCTAAAATTAGTTGGGGAGGGTTCCCTCTTTTTGTACTGTTTGGAATAGTTTCAGAAGGAATGGTAGCAGCTCCTCCTTATATGTCTTGTAGAATTCGGCTGTAAACCTGTCTGGAACTGGGCTTTTTTTTAGTTGGTAGGCTATTAATTGCTGCCTCAACTTCAGCCCTGGTTGTTGGTCTATTCAGGGTTTCAACTTTTTCCTGGTTTAATCTTGGAAGTGTGCAAGCGTCCAGGAATTTATCCATTTCTTCCAGTTTTACTGGTTTGTGTGGATAGAGTTGTTTGTAGTAATCTCTGATGGTAGTTTGTATTTCTGTGGAATCGGTGGTGATGTCCCTTTTATTGTTTTTTATTCCATCTATTTCATTCTTCTCTCTTTTCTTTTTTATTATTCTGGCTAGCGGTCTATCTATTTTGTTGATCTTTTTAAAAAACCAGTTCCTGGATTTGTTGATTTTTTGAAGGGTTTTTTGTGTTTCTATCTCCTTCAGTTCTGCTCTGATCTTAGTTATTTCTTGTCTTCTTCTAGCTTTTGAGTATTTTTGATCTTGCTCCTCTAACTCTTTCAGTTTTGATGATAAGGTGTCGATTTTAGACCTTTCCTTGCTCCTCATATGGGAATTTATTGCTATGAATTTCTCTCTAGACATGGTTTTAAGTGTGTCCCAGAGATTCTGATATGTTGTGCCTTCATTCTCATTGGTTTCAAAGAACATCTTTATTTCTGCCTTCATTTCATTGTTTATCCAGTTGACATTCAAGAGCCAGTTGTTCATTTTCCATGAAGTGCAGTTTTGAGTTTGTTTCTTAATCCTGAGTTCTAGTTTTATTGCTCTGTGGTCTGAGAGACTGTTTGTTATGATTTCCATTCTTTTGCATTTGCTGAGGAGTGACTTACTTCCAATTATGTGGTCGATTTTAGAAGAATGTATATTCTGCAGATTTGGGGTTGAGAGTTCTGTAAATGTCTATCAGGTTTGCTTGGTCCAGATCTGTGTTCAAGTCCTGGATTTCCTTGTTGATTTTCTGTCTTGTCGATTGTCCAGTATTGACAGTGGAGTGTTAAAGTCTCCCACTATTATTGTGCGAGAGTCTAAGGCTCTTTGTAGGTCATTAAGGACTTGCTTTATGTATCTGGGTGCTCCTGTATTGGGTGCATATATATTTAGGATAGTTAGTTCTTCTTGTTGTATTGATCCTTTTACCATTATGTAATGCCCTTCTTTGTCTCTTTTGATCTTTGTTGGTTTAAAGTCCGTTTTATCAGAGACTAGGATTGCCACCCCTGCCTTTTTTATGTTCTCCATTTGCTTGGTAAATCTTCTTTCATCCCTTTATTTTGAGTCTATGTGTGTCTTTGCACATGAGATGGGTCTCCTGAATACAGCACACTGATGGTTCTTGGCTTTTTATCCAATTTGCCAGTCTGTGTCTTTCCATTGGGGCATTTAGTCCATTTACATTTAATGTCAATATTGTTATGTGTGAATTTGATCCTGTCATTTTATTACTGGTTGGTTGTTTTGCCCTTTGGTTGGTGTAATTTCTTCATTGCATCATTGGTCTTTACCATTTGGTTCTTTTTTAAGGTGGCTGGTACTGGTTTTTCCTTTCTGTGTTTAGTGTTTCCCTCAGGAACTCTTGTAGGGCAGGTCTGGTAGTGACAAAATCTCTCAGCAATTGCTTGTCTGTAAAGGATTTTATTTCTCCATCACTTATGAAACTTAGTTTGGCTGTATGTGAAATTCTGGGCTGAAAGTTCTTTTCTTTAAGGATGTTGAATATCGAACCCCACTCTCTTCTGGCTTGAAGGGTTTCTGCTGAGAGATCCACCATGAGTCTGTTGTGCTTCCCTTTGTGGGTGACCCAACCTTTCTTTCTGGCTGCCCTTAGTTTTTCCTTCATTTCAACCCTGGTGAATCTGACGATTATGTGCCTTGGGGTTGCTCTTCTAGAGGAGTATCATTGTGGTCTTCTCTGTATTTCCTGTATTTGAATGTTGGCCTGCCTTGCAAGGTTGGGGACGTTCTCCTGGATAATATCATGAAGAGTGTTTTCCAGCTTGGATTCATTCTCCCCATCATCTTTTGGTACACCGATCAAGCATAGATTAGGTCTTTTCACATAATGCAATATTTCTGGAAGGCTTTCTTCATTTTTTTTCACTCTTTGTTCTCTTTTCTTGCCTTGTTTTGTTTCATTGAGTTGATCTTCAATCTCTGATATCCTTTCTTCTGCTTGATCTGTTCAGCTATTGAAACTCGTGTATGCTTCATGAAGTTCTTGTGCTGTGTTTTTCAGCTCCGTCAAGTCATTTATGTTCTTCTCTAAGCTGGTTATTCTAGTTAGCATTTTGTCTAACCATTTTTCAAGGTTCTTAGTTTCCTTGCATTGGGTTAGAACATGTTCCTTTAACTCAGAGAAGTTTGTTATTATGCACTTTCTGAAGCCTGTTTCTGTCAATTCATCAGACTGATTCTCCATCCAGCTTTGTTCCCTTGCTGGTGAGGAGTCGTGGTCTCATGGTGGAGGAGACATATTCAGGTTTTTGATGGTTTCATGCTTCTTGCATTGTTTTTTCCCCATCTTGTTGGATTTATATAGTTTTGATCTCAGGTAGCTGCTTGGGGAGGTGGCCTTTTCTTTGTCTGCCTGCAGAGGCACTGCTGGGCTGCCACGTGTTTAGTGGAGCTGCTGTGTCTTTTATTTGCTCAGGAAAATTAGGCCAGCTTCTGCAATGATGGCTGCCCTTCCCTGTGCCGAGCTCAATCATTCCTGGTTGCTCTCTAGGTGTGAAACTCTGGTTGGAGAGTTTTGTTTTTTTTTTAAGTCTCCTGGGCTTTGTGTGTGGCGGGGGACCGTCCTGCTGTATGGGCTGTTTCCCTGTTTTCAATTCCCCTTCCCACTCAAGAGAGGGGAGATCCATCCAGCTGGCTTTCTGGCTTTCGTGTCAGCCAGTGCTTCCACCTAGATCTATGCTGACTTCCCCAGCTCCCACCAAAGTTGCTGTTCTGTCCTATTCAAGCAGCTCACTGAGGCTTTTCAGCCTGGTGAAGATCTCCTGTTCTGTGGGTTGTAGAGGGCTTGGGTGGAGCACTGTATCCAAACTGAAGTCCCAGAAGGGGAGATCCTTCAGTCCTCCGGACTGTTGCATGCACCTCCTGGTGGGGCAGTACCCCGCCTTGCCTCAACTTGCCCTATTTGGTTTATACCCACTGTCCAATCAGACCCACAAAATGAACCTGGTACCTCATTTGGAATTGTGGAGACCACTTGGCTTCTGCATCTCTCTCACAGGGAGCTGCTTTCTGGAGCTGCCTCTTATTTGGCCATCTTGGAATCCCACCGGGAGAAGGTTTTAGAAATGATATAGGATACAAGACTAGCAAAAAAATCTACTTGTAGTATAATTTCTTACATGAATTTTAGTCTAAACTCTGTAAATTGTTTTTATATTCAAATACAAAATTAACTATACAAGTGATAATTAAAATTTAAAGTAAACTAAACGAAAATGATGCTAACTCTACATTAAATTGGTTTTATAATGATAATGAAGAATAATTTTAAATAGTTTTATAATACAGAATTTTAACTATATGCGCAATGTGACATTAATGTGCTCCAAGTTCCTTGGAGAAATGACTGAATCTATATTTGAGGCAGAAACATGTAGATGAATACATGTATATCTTGTGCCAGTAAGGAAAACTAGTGTGCACTTGTCAAAATAATAAAAGAAGCAAACTTAAATGTCTCTCAAATGTCAAATTAGGGAAAATTTTGTAATGAAAAAAAAGTAAGCATTTGAAATACATCAAATGTACGCAAATCCATGAATCTGCAATGATACTATAAAAGGAGAAAGAAAAATTAAAAATCTCACCTTCCAATATTGGAAGTAGATTTTACAACAACTCCCTAATACTGCGAAGTAGTGGGGAGGTAATCTTGTGTTTCTAAGAATTCTACAAGATGGTGACCAAATAACCCCAGATAATGAATAAAAGGTATTATTTACCAGAGGTATTACAGATAATAAATATAGAAAGATAATAATGTTTCAATCATAATTTTTCTATAACTTTTGTGGAGGTAAAGCAGAGTTTAAAACAAATTAATAAAAATTATGTTGTTACATCATTTTCAACACCTCTAAACACATTTTCAAATTTCTTTTCCACCTATCGCAAATTTGTAATACTGAAATAATTTGCTAAATATATTCAGTGTTATTTTTTAATCATTCATCTGTCACTCTCTAATTAATTTAGTCTGAGATAAGGATGTAAGCCAAAACACAAACAAAACACCTCTTGACTCATAGAGATAAACAAATGAATCTGAGGTTATCAGAATATGCATGTTGTCTAATGAACTAAAAGAGAAGGAAAGTTTAAAATTTAATAGGGTTATGTGTATCATAATAAAGCTGAACATGAGATCAATATTTTCCAGATTGCTACATAAAAATGGAATATATATATATATACACATATATATACGAATAGTACTCTGTTTTGTTTAACTAGAACTGTGCTGGCTAGAAAGCATACCCCATGTCATTTATTTTAGCATAGTTCATGTAGTCTTAAAACTTATAAAAGTCAAACAAAAGCTAAAAACACTTTTTGTGATACTTAGGAAAACCTTCTTGCAACCTTCGAATCCCATAAAGACGAAAGTTTAAATTTTTATAGGAATCCTCAGAGTAGAATCAATGTCATAAAAGATTAATGAATTTTTATGCCTTTTCCTGGATGAGCAGCAATGGATAGAAAGGGTGAAAATTATTTTATTTTAAGAGGATATTGGTTTAAATCTTAAATATGCTTTGGGACGTTTTCTATGCTAGAATATATAATCAAAATGATCACAGAGTAAATCTCTTAATATGTTTAATAGGTCATATGTTAACTTTTACATTACAACTACCTAATTATGTTTGCAATTCATGATAAAATGTCTTTTCCTTTAAATTCAATCTTTACGTAACACCAATCCCATTTTTTCAGTAACTATATATATTTGAATATCTTATATGCAGACAACAAAAATTGATAAAATTTCTTATGAATTTTTATGAGGGGTTCTGTGTCAATAATTAAGCAATGCCTAAAAGCTTCTGTACTGCCAAAAATGATGGCAATAGAATCCAAGTAAAAACTATCGTAAATAAAATACTGGCATAAATAATGTTTGAATTTTTAAATGAAAATATCATTGAAATATATTTACTTTTAAACAGTTTTGTTTTGTTATGATAGTAAGTCACTGATATAAAATTAACATTGTGAACAGTTTTTTTCTTAAGTAATTATTTTAAAAGAAAATATTAGCTTTATTTACAAGTCTGGTATACAAACAAATGACAAAGTCACACATGAAATTTCATAATAAAACTAAGTGGCCAAAAGCATCTGGTGCAGAATTTCTCCCACAACTCCACCAGGTGCTAACAGATGATATATAATTATTTCAAGATATTTAATACATCTGCCATTTCATGTTAATGCAATTAAAGGTAACAATACATAGCCCAAGCCAGATGCCTTTCATAGAATTTGTATAATGGCAAAAGAAAGAAACTTTGGATGGAAATATGCCAAATGTGTTTTTATTAAGTAAAACAATTATAATTCTCTCCTAGACTAAAATAACTGCTTGATTCAGAAAAAAAAGAAAGAGGAAAATGAAGTACAACATTTGAATGGATATGAAAACCTGTAGAAGGTTCATGGAATTTCATTTCTCATGGTCAAAAACAGGTGAGTTGAGGGTAAAATACAGGCTTTATAAGATCTTAAAAGTTTCTTTTTTTAAATTTTAAGGCTTAGTATTAATAGCACACTGATTAAAAAAACTAGAATATGGATTTTCTCTTTTAAAATGACAACATTTTCTTGGACTATTGGTCTGTTTTTGGTAAGAGGTTATGAATGATTTTTCTTTACCTTCTGAGTAATCCATTTCAAAGTAAAAATTTCTATGTCATCAGAATAAATTTGTGTACTTTATGTTAACTTTATGATATCTTTGATTATATAAGAGAACCAAGTCTTCTCATTTTTAAAAGTGCTAAAGATTTTTGCAATAATATTACCTATTTGCTTTAATTGTTTTTAATTGTGACTTTGATTAAATAAATAGCAAAGTATTATTTTGCCATAACACATGATCCTCTCTAGCCAAGTGTTCAAACTTCCTGGCAACTTGAACATTTTGTCTTCCCAAAAAAGCTAATAGGCCTTATCCAGAAGAAAAATAAACTTCCTTGTATCTACGTGTCATTCCATGTATATACCATAGAGTACTATACAGCCATAAAAAAAGCAAAATTCTGTCCTTCGAAGAAACATGGGTGCAGCTGGAGGCCTTTATCCTGAGCAAGTTAATACAGGAACAAAAAACCAGATATTGCATATTCTCACTTCTAAGTGTGGGCTAAACATTGAATATACATGGACATAAAGATGGGGACAGTAGTCACTGAGGACTGCTAGAAGGGGAGAGAGAGGGAGGAGGTAATGGTAGCTTTTGAAGCTAGGTATCTATTAAGTTAGACTTCTACTCTACTACAGGGCCCAGGTGATAGAGGCTGTATCTTTCTTGATTATTACGTTTCAAAAGGATGGCTCCCAAGTCTTTGAGATAGGCATTCCTGGGAAGTGAGCTGGAAAATGTCTTTATGTCTCACAGGAGCAGCAGTAGGAAAGGCCACTGTGGTTAGGCTGTCTTAATTCAGTAACAGAAGGAGGTCAGAGACCTAGAGGCAGAGAGAAGCCTCTCTATATCGAATCAAGCTTTAGGAAGCATTAAGGTCCTCTTGATCTTGATAAACCCTCATCCCTAATTGTCCTCCAGTCCTGTGCTGAGTAACACTAACTGTTCCCATATAAAAGAATAACTGGCAAATCCGGGAAAATTCCCTGTTCTGCCTGGGCTCTGAAATATTATAACCTATCCATTCAGACATCTTAAAATATTGCAAGAGACTTATTAATTACACCTACACTTAATCATTAACAGATCAAGGCTGTTTAATTACCCAGTGTTAGAGATTTACTGATCTGGAAGTGACATCACTGAGAAACTAATCTTAAAACTCTCTAAAGAGGCCCTTACCTCTTCCATCTTACCGTTATTATTGCTGCCAGACTCTAGGGGGCGAACCTTCAATTAAATTGAAAAGGCACAAAAGCTACTCTAAACAAATGGCTGTCCCAGTTAGACAGCTTCAACTGAAGCTCTGTCAAGAGTTCCCAGAAGCAGATTGTACTATCAGGTAAACAGGTTTACCAAGAAATTTAGTCATAGTAAGTGACATGAAATTGTCAGCTTCTATCCAAAATGTTGAAACAAAGCTCTCCAGGATTCCCCAACCTACTTCCTGTCCTCACCACATTTATTATTCTGCTTTGTTGCATTATTCTTCTCTATTTCCTCCTGCGTAATTTCATATAACTTCCCTCATTGCAGCTTCTCATTTTTTCATTTATTTTTTATTTGCATTTCTATTTCAAAAGTTTTTATTAACATCTAGTCAAGCTCACTGATTCTTTCCTAAGCAGCTGCGTTCAGTCAGTTGATGAGACCATTAAGTAAATTCTTCACTTTTTGTTATGGCATTTTACAATTTTAACTTTTGCTTATTTCTTAGATGTTCTGTTTTCTTGCTAACATTGCCCATTTATTCTTATATGTTGACTACTTTTTTCATGAGAAATTTTAGCCTACATTCATTTAAAGTTCGAGGCTGATAATTCCAAAATATCTGCCATATCTGAGTCTTGTTCTGATGCTTGCTCACTAGGTCTTCAAATTTTGTTTTTTTTTTTTGTCTTTTAGTATGACTTGTAATTTTTGATTGAAAGCTGGACATGTTTTACTGGGTACAAGAAACTGAGGTAAAGTGAAGATTCGTGTTTATCTGAATAGAGGTTAGGCTGTGCTTACCATTTTCTGCAGCTGTAGGTTTCAGAGGCTAACATCTTCTCTAGTGTCCTTGGTTTTGTTTCCATTTTTGTCTTGGGTGTTCTGCAAACTTCTTAAATAAAGTCTGAGATGTGCAAGTTTTTCTGTCATATTTCCATGTTATTATTTATACAACAGGTGAACTAGTATGGTGGTAAGGTGAGGAGGAAGAGAGGTGTCCTTTATGTTCTAATATATATATTATGATTAGGTCTTAGGGAACTCCTTGCCCTGGACTGTGACCTTCATAACTACTTCTTAAAGTCCTTCCACCCACTTAGTTGAGGCAGGAAGCCTAGAATAGGCTGCAGTTGGGTATTCCCCTTCCCCTATATAGGAAGCTATTGTAGGATAAGTTGTAGAGCCCAGGATAGGTTGGACTCTGCTGAAATGGTAGTAGGTTAGAATCTGGTAAAATAGATTTTCTTGAGGAATGAAAATAGAACAGAATGTCCCAGGAATACTTAAAAATAGCTGTTTCTCCCTCTCCCTACTACAGGCATAAGAGGATTTTTCTCCAATATTCATGTGAGAATCTGATAGTTATTACAGGTAAAACCTACAAAAATTTGAATGTCCCTTAAGTCTATAACCCCAGGAGTTTTCATTTTTTTATTTTCTATTATTTCTTTTATTTCCTTTTTTTAATTTTAGGTTCAGAGGTTATGTGTCAAGTTTGTTACCTGGGTATATTGCATCACACTGAGGTTTGGGGTACGAATGATCCCATAACCCAGGTAGTGAACATAGTACCCAACAGGTAGTTTTCATTATTTATTTACTTATTTTTTAAATTTTACTTTAAGTTCTGGGATTCATGAGCAGAACGTGAAGGTACGTAGGTAAACCTGTGCCATGGTGGTTTGCTGCACCTATCAACTCGTCATCTAGGTTTTAAGCCCCACATGCATTAGGTATTTGTCTAATGCTTTCCCTCCCATGGCCTCCAACTTTTCAACAGGTGCTGTTGTGTGATGTTCCCCTCCTTGTGTCCATGTGTTCTTATTGTTCAACTCCCACTTATGAGTCAGAACATGTTTGGTTTTCTGTTCCTGTGTTAGTTTGCCGAGAATAATGGTTTCCAGCTTCATTGATGCCCCTGCAAAAAACATGAACCCATTCTTTTTTGTGGCTGCATAGTATTCCATGGTGTATATGTACCACATTTTTTTTGCCTGATCTATCATTGATGGCCATTTGGGTTGGTTCCAAGTATTTGTTATTGTAAATAGTGCTGTAATAAATATACATGTGCATGTGTCTTTATAGCAGAATGATTTATAATCCTTTGGGTATATACCCACTAACAGGATTGCTGGGTCAAACGGTATTTCTGGTTTTAGATCCTTAAGGAGTCACCATACTGACTTCCACAATGGTTGAACTAATTTACACTCTCACTAACAGTGTAAAAGCATTCCTATTTCTCCACATCCTCGCCAGCATCTGTTGTTTCCTGACTTTTTAATGATCACCATTCTAACAGGCTGGAAGGTCTTTCCCAGTAAGGAGACATTGGGGTCAGGGATCCAGGGACTTGAGGTGGCAGTCTGTTCCTTTACAGAGCTCAAATGCTATGCTGGTAGAATCTTCCTTGTTAGGATCTGCTGCCTTCTTTAGAGCTGGCAGACTGGAATGTTTAAATCCACTGACCCACATCCACAGCTGTCCCTTCCCCCAGGAGCTCTGTCCTAGGGAGATTGGAGTTTTATCTCTAAACCCCTAACTGGGGCTGCTGCCTTTTCTTTCAGAGATGTCCTTCCCAATGAAGAGCAATCTAGAGAGGCAGTCTGGCCACAGCCACTTTGCCTCACTGTTGTAAGTTCCACCCAGGTGGAGCTTCTCAGCCTCCTTAGCACTGCCAGGGGAACTGTCTACTCAAGCTTCAGTAATGGTGGATACCCCTCCCCACACCAAACTCAATTGTCCCAGGTTGACTTCAGACCTCTGTGCTGGCAATGAGAATTTCAGGACAGTGTTTCTTAGCTTGATGGGCTCCATGGTAGTGAGACTGCTGAGTGAGACCACTTTGTTCCCTGGCTTCAGCCCCCTTTCCAGGGAAATGAACAGTTCTGTCTCACTGGGGTTCCAGGCACCACTGGGGTATGAAAACAAACAAACAACACAAAACTTCTGCAGCTAGCTCAGTGTCTGCCCAAAGAGCTGCCCAGTTTTGTCCTTGATACCCAGGGCCCTGGTGGTGTCAGCACTCAAGGGAATCTCCTAGTCTGTGGATTTCAAAAACCATGGGAAAAGCATAATATCTAGGCCAAATAGCACAATCCCTTATGGCGTCCCTTCCCAATAGGTAGTTTTTCAACCTTCAGCTTCTTCCTCTCTTTCCCTCTAGGAGCCCCCATTGTCTTTTGTTCTCGTCTTTAGCATACTCAAAGTTTAGCTCAGACTTAGAAGTGACAATATGAAATATTTGGTTTTCTGTTTCTGTGTTAGGTTGCTTAGGATAAAGGTCAGCTGCATCCATGTGGCTTCAAAGGACAGGATTTTATTCTTTTATGGCTGTGTAGTTTCTCCTGATATATATTAACCACATTTTCTTTATACAATTCACCATTGATGAACATCTAAATTGATTCCTTGACTTTGCTATTGTGAATAGTGCTGCAATGAACATATAGGTGCATGTATCTTTTTGTTAAAACAAATTTTATTCCTTTGGATATATATTCAGTAATTGGTTTTAATGGGTCAAATGGTAGTTCTATTTTAATTTCTTCGAGAATTCTCCAACTGCCTTAAAGAGTGTCTTAAGTAATTTATATTCACATAAACAGTGTATCAGCATTCCCTTCTCTCTACAGTCTTGCCAGCATATTTTATTGTTTTATTTTTTAATAATAGCCATTCTGATCTGTGTGAGATGATATCTCATTGTGGTTTTGATTCGCATTTCTCTAATGATCAGTGATATTGAACATTTTTAATGTATTTTTTGGCCATGTGTATGTTTTCTTTTGAGAAGTATCTGTTCATATCCTTTGCTCACATTTTAAAATAGGATTATTTGTTTCTTGCCTTTTCAATTCAGCTCCTTATAGACTGGGTATTAGCCCTTTGTTGGATTCATAGTTTGTGAATAACTTAGTCCATTCTGTAGGTTATCTGTTTAGTATATTGATAGTTTCTTTGGTTGTGCAGATGATCTTTAATATAATTAGATCCCACTTGTCAATATTTTTTTTGTTGAATTTCCTTTGAGGACTTAGTCATAAATTCTTTCTTAAGGCCCATGTCCAGAATGGTGTTCCCTAAGTTTTCTTCTAGGATTTTTATAGTTCTTGATCGTACATTTAAGTCTTTAATCTATCTTGGTTAACTTTTGAGTATGGTGAAAAGTAGGAGTTTAGTTTCCTTCTTCTGCATATGGCTAGCCAGTTATCCCACAACCACTTAGTGAATAGGGGGTCATTTACCCCTTGCTTATTTTTGTTGACTTGTCAAAGACCAGATGGTGGTAGATGTGTTGCTTTATTTCTGGGTTATCTATTCTGTTCAATATGTCTATGTGTCTGTTTTTGTACAATTACTGTGCTGTTTTGGTTACCCTAACCTTGTAGTATAATTTGATGCCTCTAACGTTGTTCATTAGAATCCCCACTCTTACCACTCCTATTCAATGTAGTACTGGAAGTCCTAGCCAGAACAACTGAACAAGAGAAAGAAATAAAAGGTACCCAAATAGGAAAATAAATAGTCAAACTCTCTTCACTGAGTAGATGATTTTGTTCCTGAGAGATCCTAAAGACTCTGCCAAAAGGTTCCTAGAACTGATAAATTAATTCAATAATGTTTCAGGATACAAAATCAATGTGCAAAAATCCGGAGCATTTCTATATACCAATAACTTTAACCTGAGAGCTAAATCAAGAACATAGTACCATTTACCATAGGTATATGAACACACACACACACACACACACACACACACACACACACACACACAAATCTAGGAATACATTTAACCAAGAAGGCAAAATATCTCTACAAGTAAAAAAAAAACAAAACAAAACAAACAAACAAACAAAAACCACTACTTAAAGAAATTATGGATGACAAAATCAAATGGAAAAACATTCCATGCTGCTAGATAGAAAGAATCAATATTATTAAAATGGCCATACAGCCCAAAGCAAAGCTGTGTATTCCTATCAAACTACGAATGTCATTTTTCACAGAAAGAGAAAATTAAAAATTCATATGGAATCAAAAATGTGCCTTAATAGCCAAAGCAATTTTAACCAAAAAGAATAAACCCATGAGTTTTTAACTCTCAAATCGCCAAAATTCAGCCTTCTGAAATACACCAATTACAGTTTAGGTTGGTATCCATCTCAATAAGGTTTCTGTTTATGGATTCTGTTCTAGTAAGTTGTGATTCTCTGTATCTGCCTGTTTTTCCAACTTGGAGGGCAGCAATTTGGCATGTAACCTCTATTTTCCTATGGATCAGAAAGCATTGTCTATTTTCAGTGTGTTGAGCTTTTTCATGTTGTAGTGACAGAATAACTTCCAATCTCCTTACAAGCCAACCAAAAACTGAAAAATGAACAGTGCTTTGTATGATATTTCTTCCTAATCCAAGTTGTTTCCCCCATACTAATTACTTCATATGTATAAGAAACCCAGATTCTATGTAGTTCCTTCACCCAACACATAGCACAATCTCATGGCACATCTTTTGATTGGTTCCATTTTCCCTTTCTTTTGGAAGCCTCTAGTTTCCCCCCAAATTTCTATAATTGTGTCAGAGATAAGATCTTTCTTTGGAAGACCTCATGGCCTTTCTTTGTAAACTTTAACAGAATCCTCCGCAATCTCTATACTTTTCAAAAAGGGCTTACATATGTACTCGAACACAAAAATTTGTGGGACAGTCATTTCCATGAAGCCTGAATAGCCT
This sequence comes from Cacajao melanocephalus, assembly GCA_963573385.1. NCBI lineage: Eukaryota > Metazoa > Chordata > Mammalia > Primates > Pitheciidae > Cacajao > Cacajao melanocephalus. Next base: position 26,032 of record CAUYLG010027533.1, on the reverse strand, counting down.
CCAATAAAACATATCCAACTTACAAGTTGCCTGCCTGCTCTTACAGCTCTGCCTGCTCTAGGCTGGGTTCTATTGCCTCGCTACTCTTATTATATTTTAACAAGTCTTTAACTAGACTGCCTTCTTTTTTTTCAGACTTAACTACTGATTTAGCTCTGATTTAAATTTTTCTGGGTGTAGACTATTGAAAATGTCTATAAAAACATGTAATAGTTAAAAGCTTAGTCACATAATCTCAGGCCCAGCAGGATGCAGTTATCTTTCTTTCTTGCTCAGTTCTCAGGAACCCTGAAAACAATAGACTAAAAGTAGATAGGGTAGAATAAGCCAAAAAAACTTAAACCACATGTCACATAAAAATATCATCATGCCAATAAGCTGTTGGTATATGGTCCATTCAGGAATTTTGCTGAAACTTCTGCATGTGTCATCTCTGCTACAGAAAACAACCAGGAGTGTGAACAACCTTACCGAAACCACCGATCATCACCAGAGAACTATAGAAACTCTGTTGATAGATTCTGCACAATGCCATGTCTGGCACTGGAGAAGATTCTTGCTTCCTTAAGAACTACTTTTGTAGTGGTTAGAAACAAGTGATGATCAGGCTGGATATGGTGGCTCATGCCTGTAATCCCAGCACTTTGGGAGGCCCAGGTGGGTGGATCAAGAGGTCAGGAGTTAGAGACCAGCCTGACCAATATGGTGAAACCCCATCTCTACTAACAATTCAAAAATTAGCCAGGTGTGGTGGCACACACCTATAGTCCCAGCTACTCGGGGGGCTGAGGCAGAAGAATCACTTGAACCAGGAAGTGGAGGTGGCAGTGAGCTGAGATTGTGCCACTCCACTCCACTCCAGCCTGAGTGACAGAGGGAGAGTCTGTCTCAAAAGAAAAAAAAAAAAAAAGAAGAAGCAAGTGATGATCATATGTTCCTTGAAACCTCTCGGGTATATATGCCATCACCAGAACAATTCAACTGAAACCTGGTAAATGCATCAAACTGCCACTACTGCCCTCATCTCAACATGTAAAGATGTTTTTCAACTGGCCCTCTAAATCTCAAATCCTGGTTTTACTCCCTCCATCAATCTTTAATTATTATTATTTTATTTTTCATTAAATGCCTGATCTTTAAGACCTTCCAAAAGCTGCCAGTTCAACAACATGCTCAGCAGGCAGTATAGTTAGTGTTTCAGGGTCAAAAAGTACCTGAAGAACAGTCACCACTGTAAAAAACTTAGACCAACTGCAATCTCACAGTGACTTTTATTCCTTCTTAAAGAACAGACTTTATTTATCTTGAGCTAGAAGGGAACTGACCAGATGTTCACAATTACACATTTATTATCCCTTGCTCTGTCTCTACCAAAGCCTAGTCAGGCTTCTTTCCTTCCTAACATTCTACTTGCTTCCAACTCTGAACAAGCCCTTAAATGGGGAACATGCCACTTATCACGTTATCCTGAAAATTTAATGACCACAGTGAGACACTTTTTCTGTCAGACTTCACTAGTCATTTCCTCTTGCTTGTCCAGCTTTTCCTTAAGGTTTCTGCTAAAATGTTTACTTATTCCTCCCTACCCTATAAAAGCAAAGCTTTCTCTGTTTAATTATGAGAGTCTTGTAGATTTTTGAGATTAGAACATTCTCCCTATTGCACTAGTCTTTGTAATTAAAATTTTTCTGTATCTAGTTTACATTTGTTTTTATTTGACACAAGTTGAAGTCTACTTTTTTAAAAAATATAATAGGTATTAAGAGAGATAATCACTATAAAAATGTGAAAAACCACACACTTTTTATATTATTCTGCTAAAACATAGCCTCTACAGGAATATAATTGACAAGCTGTGTAAAAAACAAACAAAACTATTCTGGAATGACTTTTAATGACTATCAGACACACTTTTCTTTGCCCAATAATTTAAAAATTATTTGTGCAGATGTAAATTTTCTTCATTGCAGCTTCCACTTCCCCACATTAAAACACAGATCTCATATTAACTTAGCACTAAGGCACAGTCAACTTCAGCATCTCAACCAAATGATACTTAAATCATGAAGAAACAACAGTAAAAAGCAGCTGTTCAGAGAATTCTTTCTTGATAATATTATTTGCCTTTAGGGGTACAATTTGGTAGGATCCTAAGAGTCACAAGAGCTTGCAGACTCTTCATGCCTCAGCATTAGCTCTGAGTGGTGATGACAAAGGCACTTTGGCTGAGAAAATCCTTTCTTAGTTTGGGCAGATGGTATTCTTACCTTTTCAGCCTGCAGTAATTTATCCTGGAAATTTTGTAAACTAAAATCATTTTTTAAATGTATTTTCTCTCAAAGTCAGGCAAAGGATAGTTTGCTAATTGCAGCTAGGAATCCTGAGTCTATAGAGTTAAAGCTCTGTAGCACATAGACGGGAAAAATAAATAAGATGATCTTCAAAACTATAGCTAAATAAGATTTATTAAGAACCAGTAAAATTTCAATGGCTGGGACAGAATAAAAGTTTAAATTGAGAAAATAGGAAACCTCCAAAGAGGAAAGACTAAGGACACATCCCTATGCCAGTGGGTAAAAGTGGTGAATATTGATCAGAAAAATGACAAAGTACTCTGAATTGAAGACTAAACAGTAGAAAAATATATTTTTAAGAGGCGTACAAAGAAAGGATGGGAGCAAATAGAAAAGGATCATGGTTCTGCTTCTATGTCAGACTGGCAGTAAATTACTGCTTTCTGATTTCATTTAAATCTGTTTTGCTTATGGTATTAGCAGCTCTATGTAGATAATTAAAAATATTTAAAATGGTTTGGTTACTTTACTTTGAAAAAATAACCCAAAGTGGTTCAGAAAATATCATATAAATGAATGTAACCTCATTAAAATGTGTTAGCTCATTATATGGGCAAAGTGAGGACAGGTTGTGCCAGAGTGGGAGAAAAAAAAAAGTTTTATGTTTGCATTTTTAAATAAATAAAAAAATAGAAAATTATTCTTAACTGCTATATAATAGCCTAATGACATTATTTTACTTTTTTTCTCCTTCTATCCTTTTTTTCTTGACTTATTTTATGTACTAACATTCCCTTAGGCTATTTATGCTAATCTTAAGAGCACTAATTATTCAAAATTCTTATCTGACAAATGCACACTCACATACTATTTGTCTTTAGGCTTAGCAACATTTTAATGGTGATAAACAGAAATACTTCCAAGAGTAATTGACTGCCATTTTCTAAGTATGTTTTATTCCATTACTTGTTTGAAAAGATTTTTACTGATGCATAAAAAATATTTCAAAAACAAGAGACGCATTTTAAATTATTTTATTGTCTTCTGTCAGACGTTTGGTTTTTGCTTAAATGTACACACGTGGATTTTTTGGTGTCTAAACAAAGTCTTTGTTTCTTAGTAGTTGTAGAGTTGATTAACACATTAAAAAAAATTCACAAAGAAGGATTATAATAGTGAAGTTTATTTAAAAATTTTACTTCATTTTATAAAATTTTATGATGCTCATTTTCCATGGCAAGTATAATGATTTTTTTAAATGCTAAATAATTCAAAATTAATTTCAGGTGTTTGAAAACATACCTTTCTTAGGATAGTAAATGAAATAAATTGAAGAATGGTTTATTTAATAATATAATAATGTTTGTGGACATTTAAATTAAAATAATGGGTTTTTGTTTTTGTATTTTTTTTTCCATAAAACTAAGTTTAGTTGGATAAATTTTTCCTACCGATCTCCATTTTGGATTGAAACAAATTTTAAATAAGTGAATAGATTTGCAGATATTTACTTGAAGCTTAGGTACAAAAATAATTTTTGCTAGGCAAGGTGTCAGAGCCCTGATGGTGGGGAGTGGTTGGCTTGTGGATGGTAAAAGAATTTACCAACAACAGTAAGGTTTGAAAAAGAAAGTTTTATTAGATAGAAAGAACACTGCAGCAGAGTGTAGCGGGTGCTTCAGGAAGAGGGGACTGAGCACGCTACAGTGGATTTTTCTTAGGGATATTTATGGATCTGAAAGGAGGAGCTTAAGGTAACTTGGACCATATGAGTCATGTGGGTCATGATAAATGATTACATTTGTAGACATTTTGGTGCCTTGGTATCATGATTATATTTGTAGACATTTTGGTGCCTTGACGACAGCAAGGGTTGCACAATGAGTTTTGACAAATATGCATTCTGGAGATGTATAGAAATTCTAGTTATAAGTTTTTGGGAAAGAAGCCTAGTAGCAGATGCCAGCTTTAGATAATAGGGAAGTCAAATTACTTCTGAATTCCTCAGATAAGAAATTTTGCCTCTGGATGGTCTGCTTGGTGGACACCAGGTGATATTGGCTCTCGTCAGTTCTCTATCCTGTTCCATTGGTCTATGTGTTACCAGGGAAAGCAGATGGTGTCTCAATTCTTATCTAACTTTGGAAGAAAGATTTCAATGAACAAGACAGTGTAAAGATAGCAAATAATTTTATTCAAAAGGAATATAGTGTATGGAGCTACTGTAGAAAAAATAGTTCACCTCAAGGGAGGAGTGGGCTGATCCAGACAGAAAACCATACTGAGGGTCTTGTGTGGGGAGTTTTTATCATGTTGGACTTCTTCAGATTTCCACCTCTGTCTCATGTCTCTGCCTCTTTCCTTTGTTTAGTTTTCCTGCTCCTGCCTAGTTCCCTCCCCATGCTTGTGGCACCTTCTGTTACTATTTGTTGGTGCACATGTGTGGGCCCAGTGTTGGAATACAAATCCTACCTAGTGGCTGCATTTCTCATTACTGCCAATCTAGGAAGGTCATATACCAGTTAAGTATGTACTCAGTATCCCTATGTATCTCCTTGGAACTTTTGTCTCTGTCCTAATTTGTACTTTGGTGCCAGAATCTTTTCTTTTTGTTAAGGTCTTACTTGTTTTCCTTCTTATCAGCATATATCTAGCTATATTTCCACAGGTTAACTGCAGAGTGAATGATTACTGGGCATCTTAACGGATGTCCTTTCTACCTAGGCATTTCATCTCCTTTCTGCTTATATCTAGCATGCCTGTTTGGGTGGTCCCTGTTATGTGAGATTTTCCAGTCCTCTCTTTCCTTAGGGGTTCCCCTGTCATGCTTATGTCTGGCTACCTGCCTATTCTAACATATGTGTCTGTTTCTGTGCCAGTACTATGTAATTTTGATTACCGTAACTTTGTTGTATAATTTGAATCAGGTAATAAGATGCCTGCAGCGTTGATTTTTCTTTTGCTTTTTTTTTGCTCAGGATGACTTTAGGTATTTAGGTTTTTTAACGGTTTTATACAAGCTTTAGAATTGTTTTATCAATGTCATTTGGTATTTTGATTGGGATTGCATTGAATCTCTAGATTTATTTGGGTAATATGGACATTTAAAAATGTTAATTATTTCAGTGCATACACATGGGATATATTTCCTCTTTTGTGTTTTCTTTAATTTCTTGTATTAATGTTTTATAGTTTTCCTTGAACATAACTTTTACTTCTTACGTTAAAATTATTCTTAGCTATGTCCTTTTTCTAGCTATTGTAAATGGAAATGCTATCTTCAATTTTTTAGATTTAATTCTGTTAGCATATAGAAATGTCACTAATTTTTGTATGTTAATTTTATAACTTGCAACTTTGCTGAATCCATTTATCAGTTTTAACAGTTTTGTGGTGGAGTCTTTAGGTGTTTTTAAATATAAGATCATGTTTTCTGCAAATAGGGATAATATTACTTTATCTTTTTCAATTTGGATGCTGTTTATTTCTTCCTCCTGCCTAATGGCTCTGCCTGGGACTTACAGAACTATGTATAGTAAAAGTGGTAAAAAATGGTATCCTTGTCTTGTTCTAGATCTTAGTAGAATGGCTTTCACTTATTCCCTGTTCAGTATATCATCTGCTTGACATATAAGGCCTTTATCATGTTGCAGCATGTTCCTTTGATACGAATTTCAGTGACAGTTTTTATCATGAGGAAATACTGAATTTTATCAAATGCCTTTTTAGCATCTATTGAAATGATGATATGTTTTTTGCGCTTGATTCAGTTGAAATGATGTATCATGTTTGATTTGTGTATGTTTCACCATTCTTCCATCTCTGAAATAAATTCCACTTGATAATAGTGAACAACGGTTTTATTATGGTCTTGTATTTGATTTGCTAGTATTTTGTTGAAGATTTTTGCATTAAACTTCATCAGTGATACTGACGTGCAGTTTTCTTTTACTATGGAGTAAAAACCTTTTAGAGTCCCCTCCCTTTCAAATTATGAAAATAGTTTGAGTGTAAATGGTATTAGCTCTTTTTCAAATGCACAGAAATAGACCAATGTGATTACATCAAGCTGAAAATCTTCTGCACAGCAAAAAATTTTTTTAATTAACAAATATTTTTTGTTAAGAAAAATATTTGCAAGCTATCTATCTGATAAGGGATTAATAATAAGAATATATAAGAAACTTAAACATCTCAGTAGCAAAGAAAACCAAATAATCCAATTAAGCAATGGGCAAAATACCTAAATAGACATTTGCCATAAGAAGACATACAAATGGTTAACAGCTATGTTTTAAAAAGTGCAACCTCACTCATTATCAGGCAAATGCAAACTTAAGCTGCATACAATGAGATGTCACTACCACAGTTAAAATGGCTATTATTAAAAATACAAAAAAATAACAAATGCTGGCAAGCACACAGAGAAAGAAAAACACTCAACCACTGTTGGTAGAAACCTAAAGTAGTAAGGCGCTATGGAAATGAGTATAAAGTTTCCTCAAAGAAACTAAAAACAGAACTCCAATATGATCCAGCAATCCAATTTCTGGGTATATATATCAAAAAAAAAAAAGGAAATCAATATATCAAAGACATATCTGTAATCCCATGTTTATTGTAGCACTATTCACAATAGCCAAGATATGTAATTAATGTGTGTCTATTAATGGTTAATGGATAAAGAAAATGTGATAAAAATACACAATGGAATATTACATAGCCATAAAGAGAATAAAATCCTGTCATTTTTCAGCAACATGGGTGAAACTGGATGTGATTAAGTGAAATAACCCAGGCATGAAAAGAAAAATAATACGTTTTCCCCAATATGTGCAAGCCAAAAACATGGATTTTGTGGAGGTAGAGAGTAGAATTTTTGTTACCAGAAGCTGGGAAGGGTAAATGGGAAGAGGATGCTTAACAGGCACAAAAATCAGTTAGAAAAAAGAATAAGTTCTGGTATTTGATAGTGCAGTAGGAAGACTGTAGTTAACAATAATTTATTACATATTCAAAATAGATAGAAAAGAATAATTGGAATGCTCCCAACACAAAGAAAAGATAAATGCTTGAGATAATGGATATCCTAATTACCCTAATTTGATCATTGCACATTTTATATATATATATCAATATATATATATATATCAAAATATCACCTGTCTCCCAAAATGTACAACTATTACATATCAATTAAAAAATAACAACACCTCAGACTAATGCAATAAGGAAACCCAAAAGCTGATTTTCACATTTTTGGGGGGGCAGGGAGAAATTGATAATTGAGGAGGGATAAAGCTCAGAGGCCAAGTAGAAAGAAAAAAAGACCAGAGGCCATGGCAGTCTCACTACCTATGGGAGATAGAATTTGGATTTAAAAGTTATCAAGACAGCCATGACTTAAGAGCACAGTAGCCCCTCTTTAAACACAGGGAATATGTTTCAAGACCCTCAGTGGATGCCTAAACCTGCAGACAGTGCCAAAGCCCACAAGTACTATGTTTTTTTTTTTTTTTCTTATACATACCAATGATAAAGTGCAGTGTATTAATTAGGCACAGTGAGATATTAACAGCAATAACTAACAAAATAGAACTCTTATAAAAATATTCCAGCAGCACCTGGTTTGGGGTCATTTTTTAAAAATAAGAGTTACTGGAACACAAGCACTGCAAAACTGAGACAGTGGATGTAATAACTGAGAGGGCTACTAAGTTACTAATGGGTAGGTAATGTAGACAACAGATATACCACAAAAAGAAACAATTCACATCTTCAGCAGAACTGAGTCCTACTGCTGCAATTTCATTACATTACTCAGAATGGTGTACAATTTAAGACATGAATTTTTTTCTGGAATTTTTTAATTTAGTATCTTTGTACTGTGGTTGACTTTAGTAACTGAAAACATAGTAAGCAAAACTGGGGATAGGAGTTACAAGAGAAAATGTGGAATAGATATATAATGGAATATTATTCACCTTTAAAAGAATAGGGCTGGGTGTGGTGGCTCATGCTTGTAATCCCAGCACTTTGGGAGGCTGAGGTGGGTGGATCACTTGAGGTCAGGACTTCGAGATCAGCCTGACCAACATGGTGAAATCTCGTCTCTACTAAAGACACAAGAATTAGCTGGACGTGGTGGCACATGCTCATGATACCAGCTACTTGGGAGGCTGAGGCAGGAGAATCACTTGAACCTGGAAGGTGGAGGTTGCAGTGAGCCAAGATTGTGCCATTGCACTTCAGCCTGGGCAACAGAGTGAGACTCCATCTCAAAAAAAAAAAAAAAAAGAATAAATCTGCCACATGCAAAAACATGGGTGAGCCTGGAGGACACCATGCCAACTGAAATAAGTCAGAGAAAGACACATAATACTAATAATTTCATTTATGTGAGATATCTAAAATATCTGGTTGGTTCAATAGTCAAACTCAGAGTACAATGGTTGTTGCCAAAGACTATGGAGAGGAGAGATGGGGAATTACTGTTCAATGGGAACAAAGTTTTGGTAATGCAAGATGAATCTTACAGAGATCTGCTGACCATATTGTACCCATAGTTTAAATGAAGGTACTGTACATTCAAAATTTTAAGAGGTTATAGCTCATGTTAAGTTCTCTTATGGCAATAATGTAAAAGAAAGAAAAGAAGTGGACATTTCTTGGAGTCAATTTTTGTTTGTTTGTTTTTTGAGACAGAATCTCACTTGTTTCATTTTTTGAGGCAGAGTCTTACTCTGTCACTCAGGCTGGAACGCAGTGGCTCAGTCTCTGCTCACTGCAGATTTAACCTCCTGAGTCCAGGTGATCTTCTTGCCTCAAAGCGATGAAAGAAAATGATGAACTCAGGAATTCGGTCTCCCTGCTTGAGAAGCACATACTCAGCCTCAAATCTTCTAAGATTGCCCTGAGTGAGAGTTTTATTTCCTGTAGAGAAAGAGTTGAAACTGTGTAAAGTCAGACACAAGCTCTTATCATGTGACTGGCTGACCTGCAATGAAAGGTACATGCACAGCTTTGCCAGGTGTCTACTGTTAAAGTGAGGGCATTGATTGGAAAAGAATGGGAGCCTGCAACTTGGAAAGGGGATGTGTGGGAGGACCCTGATGAAACTGGGAACACTGAATTTATAAATTCTGATGAACCCTTTTGGCCAGAAGGAACAGCTTCCCCATCCCCAGTAGTGCCAACATCCCCTCCCTGACCCATGCTGCCATCAGCCTTTCCACCTTTGTCTGAGGAAATAAACCTTGTGCTCCTTGAGACAACAGTGATGGCCTCCCCCTCACCACGAGGCAGTTGCCAGCAAAATAATGTCAATTCTCCTCAAGGGCCACTCCAACACCCCTGTTTGATTCTAGTTCTATAACTAGACTAATGTGCTGGTGGATGCCATAGAGGTGAGGTTGAGAGTGTGACCCATGAGGAGGTGTGCTACATTCAAAAAGAAGTGCTTGAGTTCTCTAACTTACATAAACAGAAATATGGAGAAGAGGCATAGGAATGGATACTAAGGGTATGGGATAATTGTGAAAGAAACATAGAGTTGGGTCAGGCTGAATTTATTGATTTGGGCCCACTAAATAGGGACTCTGCATTTAATATTGCAGCTCGGAGAGTTAAACAAGGTTCTAATAGTTTATTTGCTTGGTTAGCTGAAATATGGATTAAAATATGGTTGACTATGAGTGAGCTGGAAATGCCTGATCTCCCTGGGTTTAATGTAGAGGAAGGGATCCAAAGGCTTAGGGAGATTGGGATGATGGAGTGAATTGGCCACTTTAGAACTACTTATCCTAGCTGGGAGGGTTTAGAAGATACTCTCTTGACCAATGCTTTATGCAATAGGTTTGTGAGGGCAGCACCTGCATCTCTGAAGAGCACTGTAATTGCTCTCCTTTGTATGTCAGATCTAACAGTGGAAACTGCAGTCATTCCACTACAGAATTTAAATACAATGTGAATAATTGGAACTCAAGGTGGTAGGGTTCAACCACCACAGGCAAAGTGGATGTAGCTACCATAATGGACAGCAGAGACAAAGCAGCAATCAAAATAGTTTGGTTTATATAGAGCTCTAGCATTGGCCAATTCATAGTGTTTCTAGAAGTGAAATTGATAGGAAGCCTACTGCATTCTTACTTAATTTATATAAGGAGAAATCTTCTAGGTTGAATGGATGAAAAACTAATTTGAATTATAAAACCAAAGAATCACAGTCCCTCAATCAATTTCTAGACTTGAGCCAGTTTACAGACCCAGAACTCCTTGAATAAGTGGATACAAAGTCCCCTTGAGAAAAGACTCCACTACATTACCAACAATTTATACAGTGAAACTTTCTCCAATCGTTCCCCAAGGAGATCTCTGGCCTTTTACCAAGGTAACTGTGCACTGAGGAAAGGGAAGTGATCAGACATTTCAGGGACTAATGGACGCTGGCTCTTAGCTGATGTTCATTCTACAGCACCCAAAACACCATTGTGGTCCTCCAGTTTAAGTAGAGACTTATGGAGGTCAGGTAATTAGTGGAATTTTAGCTCAGTTTAAGTAGGGGCTTATGGAGGTCAGGTAATTAATGGAGTTTTAGCTCAGGTCTGACTTACAGTACATCTAGTGGGTACCTGGACGCACTTTGCATGAAAGAAGAAATGGCCAGATTTGCAATTATATACTAATTCAAAGGCTGTAACTAATGCTTTGGCTGGATGGTCAGTGACTTGGAGGAAGCATGATTGGAAAATTGTTGACAAAGAAATTTGGGGAAGAGGTATGTGGATGGACCTCTCTAAGTCGTCAAAAATTGTGAATATATTTGTATCCCATGTGAGTGCTCACCAATGGGTGACTTCAGGAGAGGAGGATTTCAATAATCAAGTAGATAGTACAACCCATTCTGTGGACACCACTCAGCCTCTTTCCCCAGCCACCCCTGGCATTGATCAATGGGCCCATGAACAAAGTGGCCACAGAGGCAGGGATGGAGGTTACCTATGGGCCAGCAACATGGACTTCTAATCACCAAAGCTGACCTGGTTACAGCCACTGCTGAGTGCCCAATTTGCCAGCAGCACAGACCAACACTGAGCCCTCGATATGGCGCCATCCCTCAGGGTAATCAGCCAGCTGCTTGGTGAAAGGTTGATTATATTGGACCTCTTCCAGCATGGAAAGAGCAGAGGTTTGTCCTTACTGGAATAGACACTTGGTAAGGGTGAAATCTAACTATTTAAACATAATTTTTATAAATTTATTAATACACCTGCCTTCTTTACCCTCAAACTTGTTTCCTTAACCTTGTGTTCTAAAGAATTTATTTGATATTTTCAATTAACATTGAATTAAATAGTAATAAAATATTGAATTGAATAGAAATAAGTTTATAAATGTCTCTACACAGCATTCAGGGTGATAACTTTAAAATATAAATCGGGAGATGTTAATATCTGCTCAACATGTTCCAATGGCCTCCCACATTGCTCAGCACCAAAACTAAAGTTCTAAGATGGCCCAGCCCCCACCTTCTGTAAACACCCTTCCTTTGTCTTCTTTGCTCTCATCTTCATCTAATCATTTCCTTACTCCTATACCTTCAAGCATATCAGCCTAGTTATACTTCACAAACATTGCAACAGTCTCTTGCAAATAGTTCCTTCTGCTGGAAACCTTATTTTCCCAGAAAACTAGATGGCTGGTTTACTTGTCTTTTCCCAGTTTCTTCTCAACTGTTACCTTCTCAATGAGGCCTTCTCTAATTATACTAATCAATGCCATCACATAACACTCTATTTATTTCTCTGCTTCACCTCATAGCATGTATTTTCATCTTATCCTACATAGGTTGCTTATTTACTTCTTTGTTGCCCATATCCATGCTGGTGTCAAAAATGAAATTAAGATCAAGTAAGCAACAATTTAAAAGTTTATTGGCCAAAGAAAGACTGGTTTGTTAACTGGGAGACCTCAAACTGAACATGCTAAGAGGATTCACTCACAGCAGTGACAGCACAGTTGCTAAAGCATAAAGGAGGAAATAATTTGACCTTTTTCATGACTGGCTGTTATGTTATTAACACTCTTTTTAAGGCAAGCAGAGCTGTTTAAGGTGATTTGTCTGTAGCTGATTGGTTTAATTTGACTGAATCATGCTGGCAGAAATGTAATGCTTACATTTTATGTTTTATTACGATTAGAGGCAGTATTTCAAGGAAATCAGGATGACATTTTTTGGCTATGTGACAATATGTAGCTGGTATTGGGGTGTATCTTAACTGCAGCCTTCTTTTTCTTCTTTTACAAATATAATCTTTTGAATTTAGAAAATTCTGGCTGGGCACGATGACTCATGCCTGTAATCTCAGCACTTTGGGAGGCTGAGGCAGGCAGATCACCAGAGGTCAGGAGTTCAAGACCAGCCTGGCAAACATGGTGAAGCCCCATCTCTAATAAAAAGATAAAAAATTAGCCAGGCATGATGGTGGGCACCTGTAATCCCAGCTATTTGGGAAGCTGAGGCAGAAGAATTGCTTGAACCCAGGAGGCAAAGGATGCAATAAGCTGAGATCACACCATTGTACTCCAGCTTGGGCAACAAGAGTGAAATACCATCAAGAAATAAAGAAGAAAGAGAGAGAGAGAGAGAGAGAGAGAAAGAAAGGAAGGAAGGAAGGAAGGAAGGAAGGAAGGAAGGAAGGAGAAAAAAGGAAAGAAATTAGAAAATTCTGTCTGATTTATGCACTGTTGTGTTTTATCAGTGAGAAGAGGGCTACAGTTTAGAGACAGTCAATAAATATTGACAAGTGTATGACTGATTTCAGGTCATGTTCAGATATACTAGCATTCACAATACGAATTTTTAACAATGCTTTAATAGCTTTGTTTAAATACCATGGGCATTGTGGCTCATGCTTATACTTCTAGCACTTTGGGAGGCAGAGGAGGAGAATCTATTGAGCCCAAGAGTTACAAGCTGCAGTGAGCTTTGATCATGCCACTGCACTCCAGCCAGGGTGACAGAGTGAGAACTTCTCAAACAAACTAACAAATAAAACCTTTATGAAAACATAACATTTAAAAATTTTTTCACTCCTGTTGTTTTGGTTTTCATATTAAAAGGGGTTAGGTTTTAAAACAATAAAAAATCTACATGGGGCTTAGGATGACAATTTGCTAAATCTAATGTAGAGATTCTAAAGTTACATTTCAAATTCAATTAGAAAAATATTAATTCTCAGAAATGAAGTCAGAAAGAAATAATAAATTGAATAAGTATCTGAGAAGTTAGTAAGTTAATAAAATAAATAAGCCCAAGACTTTTATGTAACAAGGTAAACTTGATCAAATCTTCAGGAATAGTTAAGTCTAATGTCATTTAATTCATTTAAGATAATGTTGGGATTTATAGTTATATAAAATTCAGAGATATATTTATTGAAACCTTAAAAAAATCATACTAAAAAGTGTATAGAATTCCATTGTTAATTCATAACTACTAAAATATAACCACTAATATATTACCCACTAAAAAAACAAAAATTATTTCAAGGATATCTTTTCAGAATATTAATAAAATTAAATAAATTACTGTGTAAGAGAAAGACTATAAAGATTTTCATAGATGAAAAAAGATATTGAATATAGTTTAACATTGATTCTTATTAAGAACAATATTAGGTGGGTACAAAAGTAATTGTGATTTCCACCATTACTTTTAATGGTGGAAACCACAATTGCTTTTGCACCAACCTAATGCTGACTACAGAGTGAAATAGAAAAGAATTAATGCCTCTGTACCATGATTATCAATTTGGTTTACTTGGTTGCAAAATTTCTAATTGACATTTTACCAAGTTAAATAAAAAATAAATATGTTGAAAGTAAACAGTATTTGATAATAATGGAGAGAATAGAGATCAAGGAGACTTGGAAACAAAACAAAAACCATTTTAGGACCCAAGGCAACTTGGAGCAGTGTAGTCCACAAGGACATCTTATACTGCATTCACTTCTTAATTTTTATTATTTTTTTTTTACTTTAGGTGCATACTATATCTGGCATTTCTCCCCATGTTATCCCTCCTCACCCTCCCCACCCCCTGCTGTCTCTCCCTTACCCCCTACAATTTCCCACCTCTCAGTGTGTGATGCTCTTCTCCCTAAGTCCATGTGTTCTCATTGTTCAACACCCACCTATGAGTGAGAACATGCGGTGTTTGGCTTTCTGTTCTTGTGTCAGTTTGCTGAGAATGACGGTTTCCAGATTCATCCAAGTCCTTACAAAGGACACGAACTCATTGTTTTTTATGACTGTGTAGTATTCCATGGTGTATATATACCACATTTTCTTTGTCCAGTCTATCATTGATGGGCATTTGGGTTGGTTCCAGGTCTTTGCTATTGTACACAGGGCTGCAATGAACATACGTGTGCATGTGTCCTTATAGTAGAACAATTTACAGTTCTTTGGGTGTATACCCAATAATGGGATTGCTGGGTCAAATGGAATTTCTATTTCTAGATCCTGGAGAAATCACCACACTGTCTTCCACAATGATTGAACTAATTTATGCTCCCACCAACTGTGTAAGAGTTTTCCTATTTCTCCACATTCTCTCCAGCATCTGTTGTCTCCAGATTTTTTCATTATTCTGTCACACCATTTGAGATCAGCATCTTAAGAAAGATGAGATCATTGGTTTAGCTTCAGTCATGAATATCTCACTTGGAGAGAGTGAAACAGAGCATCTTTATTATATTCTTACCAGTACTTCAAACTGTGGTGAAAAGGTAGTTTCTCAAATTGAAATTTGTATGTCCTAAGAAGATTAAAAGGAAAAAAAAAGCTACAAACTTTCTATAGTCTGTATCAATTCCTCTTAACACGTACACACAGACACACACACACGTGCACTTTCTACCCAATTTGGACAAATTCTTAAATGTGCCCTCCTAACGTAATAGGATATCCCATAAAAAGCCCCAAATAAATTAACGAATCTCCAAAATGCTTCAATACCATCTCCAACATCAGCTAGGTCATCATTTCAGTTTCATGTTTCAGATATCTGGCTCTAATGACCATTTCATCTCTAGTTTCGTATTTTGTCCATAATTACCCTTTCTAAATGTTGACATAAACTACAATTTTGATTACCATTATCACATATTATATATATAATTGCAAAGGGATAAAATGATCAAGAGAAATAAATTATTTGAAATAGGTAAATTTATATGGCACAAAAAATAAAATATGGTTTAAGACCTCGATTTTTAAATTTCTGTAACTAATTATAAGGACTTTATTGACATTTATAACTTTTCTTTCTCTACCACCCATTCTACAGATCTTTTGCTATCAGACAGTTGCCTAATAGTGTGACTTAACTCTTGTGCTTATGGAACAGAGATTTTGTTTTGTTTTGTTTTGGTTTTCTGATGCCTATATATAGATGTACAAGGATTTCATTATTTTAAACCATACGGACACATACAAGAGGTGCTACAGAAAATCCCCAGGGTTCTATACATACTCCTAGTTTCCACTGCACCTCTGTTGAGTAGTCACCTTATTTTCCCTTAACAGTCAAGATAAATTACCCCAGTAATACAGTGAATTATTTTTGCCAGTCTATTCAGTTGCACAAGGAACCCCAGATAAGCCCCAGCTTATAATCCATTGGTGGCAGCTAAACCTGCAGTTCAGCAGAACCTAGAATTACCAGACAGAGAACATACCCTCCTGAAAGCCATTCAGTTTATTATGAAAAATAGAATCTCAAATTCTACCCATTCACTTTCAAATTAGTTGCTATAAGTGATTCATGAACAATCCTCAGACTTATCAGGTCTATTGACTTATAATGCTTATGAACACAATACCTCAAGATTTGTGCTGTTTCATTACCATATTATAATTTGGTTGAGTTATAACAAGACAATAGAGTAGAGGCAAATGTTATGGTTTAGTCTGTTTAATGTAATGAGAATATTTGCTCCTTTAATGCATGCATATTACTGTGAGAGAATACAAGAAGGCTATTTATCATGTCTCACATCAAAAAAAAAAAAAATATATATATATATAATTGAACCTTTTCTTTGTAATGGTTTTGGATATAGAAGATGAAGTCAGTTCTGTGTATTGCTCTGAGACAATAGACAAAGCCTGCCCTAATGTATATAATAAGAAAGAAATAGAATTAGATTCTGTCTCTGTGATAATTTTGATTGTTTCAGATAGAGGAGATTCTACTGTATGAGAAGCAAGGTCCATATAACTACCATTTATGTTTTTTTTCCTTTTAAAAATGGAGGGAATCAAATCAGGAGAGGAATTTAACAAAGTCTCTTAAGAGTAAGGCTTTATTAGGAAAGAAAATAAAAAACATAAGAATAATATCTGCTCAAAACATAAGAATAATTAATATTTTCTGAATTATATTCAATATTCAATTGGATGTGACCCCAAAAAAGGCTTGTTCTCATGTTGCTATGAAGAAATATCCAAGACTGGGTGATACATAAAGAAAAGAGGTTTAATTGACTCACCATTCCACATGGCTGGGGAGGCATCAGAAAACTTACAATTGTGGCAGAAGATACCTTTTCACAGAGTGGCAGGAGAGAGAATGAATGCCAGCAGGGGAAATGCCAGATGTTAATAAAACCTTCAGATCTCATGAGAATTCACTCACTATCACAAGAACAGCATGAGGGAAACTGACACCATGATTCAATCACTTCTCACCAAGTCCCTCCTGTGACATGTAGAGATTAAGAGAACTACAATTCAAAATGAGATTTGGGTAAGGACACAGCCAAACCATATCAGAGCCTTTTAACAAATGTTTTCGTCTAATTTCCTAATTCACTTCCTTGGCTGCTCATATAAAGTATCCATTGTCACCAAGTAAATGAAGCCTAACTGAATATTTGAAAAAAATATATTTACTAGCTATATATCACGCCTATGGAAGAAAATTATATATTCATGCTTATAGTATAGAAAACATAAACCTAGACAGATTAGGACTTCAAATTTGCAAGATATTGTCTAACAGTTTTTAACATAAATTAGCTATTAATGGTGCATCTGACTTTCCTTAAGATAAATTTCTTTTTACAATAGAATGTATAGGAAGATATGAAATTCTTGCATTTAAGCCAATTTTTAACGGTCTACACTTTTAATTATGATTCTACACTTTTAATTATGATATTCAAAAGAAATGGTGGGGTAGTGTGATGTTGTATAAGACAGTTAGTAAACTGGTAGGCGCTGGTGCTAGAAAAGGTCTTGTGAATAGCAAATTCAAATGAAAACCCTCATGTTTCAGTGAGGATAATTATTACATCCATTCTGCAATCAATAAAATTAGCCTGTCTCTAACAAACTGGTGTGGTTTCCATTGGTTTACCAAAGATACCCTGGGAATACAGACAAGATTATCTATGCCGAGAAAAAAAGGTGAAAGATGAGAAAGTTAGAAAGTAAATCTGAAAGAGTAAACTGAGGACATCCAAAACACCCCTGTGGCCTACTATTTATTTTTGACTATTTTTTTTTTTTACTATTTTTTTATTTTATCCCTTTCCTGGTTCTTTCTGCATTAATCAAATTTAATTGATCTCATTTTTTTCTCTATAGTCATTTGCTCAATTTTAAGAGTAGTTAACTTTAACTCCTTCAAAAAAAACAATTATCTTGTATTTCTAATAATCACTCACACTTCTCTTTTAGTAAATGAAGCAAAGATAAAGAGTAGATAAATCAGGACTCATCCAATCTCCCTTCAAGGGACCCAAATTACACATGTTTATTTGGAAAATCTGACGGTACAACTTCTTTGAGAGAACATATTTTTTAAAAAATAATAAGTAGTTTTATCTGATTGAAATAATGAAGTGATGAAGGCAAGGTTGCTACAGATAAGATAATTAAATAAATAGCTGAAATACTTATTTGAAAAGTCATGTTTTCCTTATTCATTCATCATTAGATGGGCATGTAAGTTGATTAATATCTCAGCTATTGTGAATTGTACTACAATATACAGTGTACAGATGTATCTTCAACATACTGATTTCAATTCTTTGGATATATACCCAGTAATGGGATTGCTGAATCATATGGTAGTTTTATTTTTAGTGTTTTGAAGAAACTTATATATGTTTCTTTCATGACTATAGTAATGTACATCCTAAAAACGATATATAAGATATCTCTTTTTTTCTGCATTCTTATCAGCATTTTTTATCTTTTGTCTTCTTTTAATGTTAGCTATTCTAACTGAAATGAAGTGAGGATTTTTTAATAAGGCCTTAGCACAGGGCACAAAAGCAAAGATAGACAAATGGGATTACATCAAGCTAAAAAGCTTCTAAATGTCAAAGAAAGCAATTAATAAAATGAAGACACAACCTAAAGAATGTGTGAAAGTACTTGCAAACTATGCATCTGACAATGGGTTAATTTCCAGAATATATAAGAAACACAAACAACTCAATAGCAACAAAACAAATAGTCTGATTTTAAAATGTGCAAAAGATCTAAACAGACATTTCTCAAAAGAAGACGTGGAAGTTTCCAACAGACATAAGAAAAAAATGCTCAGCATCATTAATTATCAGAGAAATGCAAATCATAAGCACAATGAGATAATTTGATATTTCAACATAATCCCTGCAAGTCAAGTAGAAAATATAGATATCATATTCACTTTAAAGAAAAATAAACTTACTTTTAGAGATTATCTGAAGCAAGCTTGGGTTGCTATAACAAAATACTATAGAAATGTTGACTTAAACAACAGATTTTATTTCTTAGTTCTGGTGGCTGGAAGTCTGAGATCAGGGTGCCAGCATAGTTGGATTCAGGTGAGGTCTTTCTGGCATGCATATGGCCGACCTCATCCTGTGTCCTCATACGTTATCTAGGGAGAGCTCTAATATCTACTCTTCTTCTTATAAAGAAGTTAATCACATCATGGGGGCCCCATCATCATCACCTCATCTAAAAATAATTAATTCTCAAAGGCCCCATCTCCAATCACCATCACATTGGGGGTTTGCACTTTAATAAATAGATTTGGGGCAGGATATAAACATTCTGTCTAAAACAAATAGGTTAAATAATTCTTATTTACTTGATGATGTCTTGATTGTGTATTCAAGAAAGCATAGTTTTACATTCTTTAGTTCCAAGTTTACTATGCTATATAGTGATCTTTCATGAAGCACTGATGTTATCAAATGTAATATTCTAAAAAAATTAAATGTGTCAAATGGAATTTATTGCCAGTATTTATTTCTACATATACTCAATATTAGGATACCTTACATTAACAATTATAGTTCTTCCACACTCAATAGTAGGATACCTTATATTAAAAATTATAATTCTTCAATATTTTTAATTGTTTCTTTTAATATACTTGTGAATTTTTAGAAGTTAATAATCTAAATAAAATCCATGTATTCATTTGAACATTTATTAAATATAACCCATATACCTTACTAACAATTTACTATGACTTAATATGATTTTTACTCTAAAAAATAAAGGTGGATGGATAGGGAGACACAAAATACTAAGAAAATACGGTTAAAATTGTGGACTTATATTCAGTCATTCAACAATGAAGCATTAAGTTATAAGCAAAATGCCATCCAGGATGGTGTATTAGTCCTTTCTCACTCTACTAATACATACATACAAGAGACTGAGGAATTTATAAAGGAAAGAAGTTTAATTGACTCATAGTTCAGTATGGCTGGGGAGGCCTCATGAAAAATATTATCATGGCAGAAGGGAAAGCAAACATGTCCTTCTTTGCAGCAGCAAGGAGAATTGTTGATCAAAAGGGGGGAAAGACCCTCATAAAACCATCAGATCTCATGAGAACTCAATCACTATCATGAGAACAGCATGGAGGTAACTGCTGCATGATTCAGTTATCTCCCACATGGTCCCATCCATGACATGTAGGGAATATGGGAATACAATTCAAAATGAGATTTGTGTAGGAACACAGCCAAAAAGTGAAATGGTGTTGTTGAGTCTACTCACTAAGCATTTGAAATATATCAAGTACAATTTTGTAGAATTATGAAGGAATTTAGTGCAGAGATTCAAGAGCCTGCTAGCTATACCTAAATTGTTACAAATACATTTGCATTTCACAGTGAAACATAAACAACAAAATTTATGCCTACATTTTTTTTCCTGCAAAAGTCTGCTAAAATATAATGAGATTAACACAAACATGAGAAGATAATTTTAAGGATAACAGTTTATTGTTATCTTTGTTTTATAAAATGTCCTGCTGAAATCACACATAATAGATTACATTATAAGTTTTAAGAGGCTTCAAGTACTCTTTGTGTGTCTGAATGAAGCTTGAAATAAAAATCATTGAGATTATGTTGAAAGCCATGTTATGTTGAGTGACTCTTAGATGCTGTTCTGCTCTGACCTGAGTGTTGTAACAAATATGGGTCCAATTACTATTATATTTCCATGTAATTGATTTTGAACACAATGTAATTTGCTCTATTTCCCATTTAACATAGCTGGATTTTATTTTCATGAGATGTTTTTGAATCAAATAATTCAATTAAAGCTAGTTATTGGTAAACAGAACTAATAGGGACTGCTCTATTAAGAAAAACTTACAAACTAGTGAGAAAAACTTCTGAAATCACTACAGAGCATTAAGAAGACAAGACATTGGTGAAATTTCCTTTATAATAGAATTAGTGTCTTAAATAGGACCTATTATATACACTGAATAATCAATTCATTTTAAAAGTAAATTGGACCTGACAGGAGTACAAGTATCATACAAAAATCATTTTCTTTCAAATAAAAAATTAATTTCTATGGTATTCATGGGAATTTAAAAATTATTAACCTTAAAATAATGACCAATTCAGAGAAATGAGAAAATAATGTTAATGTTCACAAGGAATTAGGCTAATTTTACATAATATATTATTATATTTTTCTTCCTAGATTTAATACTCAGAAGTATTGCCTGTTTTGTAAAAAACTAAACATATTTTCATCTCAATTCTGAGGCTTTGATTTTTATTACAACAGTGCTTGGCAATTCAGTCTTTAGCAATGGGAGAGACATTAGAAAAAAGACCAATAAGGTAAATATACATGATTTTTATGTTAGTTATATAAGGTTGGTTCTTACCCTGATATTGCTAATATTCATTAATATATAACCTTATTAAATTGAAGAACAATAAATTGACAAATTCATTAAAGATACCTATCACGTTTTAGTCTAAATAATTTATATATATTATTGCACTTTAGATTCTGGGGTATTTGTGCAGAACATGCAGGATTGTTGCATAGGTACATACATGGCGATGCAGTTTGCTGCCTCCAACCCCCCATCACCTGTATCTGGCATTTCTCCAATGTTATCATGTAGGGACCAACTCCCTACACCATGCTGTCCCTCCCATAATCCTCCCCCAACAGACCCCAGTGTGTGATGCTCCCCTCCCTGTGTCCATGTGTTTCATTGTTCAATACCCACCTATGAGTGAGAATATGTGGTGTTTGATTTTCTGGTCTTGTGTCAGATTGCTGAGAATGATGGTTTCCAGATGCATCCATGTCCTTACAAAGGACACTAACTCATCATTTTTCAAGGTTGCATAGTATTCCATGGAGTATATGTGCCACATTTCCCTTGTCCAGTCTATCATCAGTGGGCATTTGGGTTGGTTCCAGGTCTTTGCTATTGTAAGCAGTGCCACAATGAACATATGTGTGCATGTGACTTTATAATAGAACAATTTATAATCCTTTGGGTATATACCCAGTAATGGGATTGCTGGGTCAAATGGAATTTCTATTTCTAGGTCCTTGAGGAATGACCACACTGTCTTCCACAATGATTGAACTAATTTACACACTCACCAACAGTGTAAAAGTGTTCCTATTTCTCCACATTCTCTCCAGCATCCGTTGTCTCCAGATTTTTTAATGATTGTCATTCTAACTAGTGTGAGATGGTATCTCAATGTGGTTTTGATTTGCATTTCTCTAATGACCAGTGATGATGAGCATTTTTCATGTGTTTGTTGGCCTCATATATGCCTTCTTTTGAAAAGTGTCTGTTTATGTCCTTCACCCACTTTGGAATGGGTTTGCTTGTTCTTTTCTTATAAATCTGTTTTAATTCTTTGTAGATTCTGGATATTAGCCCTTTGTCAAATGGGTAGACTGTAAAAATTTTTTCCCATTCTGTTTGTTGCCAGTTCACTCTAGTGATTGTATCTTTTGCTGTACAGAAGCCCTGGAGTTTAATTAGATTCCATTTGTCTATTTTGGCTTTTCTTGCCAATGCTTTCAGTGTTTCAGTCATGAAGTCTTTGCCTATGCTTATGTCTTAAATAGTTTTGGCTAGGTTTTCTTCTCAGGTTTTTATGCTGTTAGGTCTTATGTTTAAGTCTTTAATACATCTGGAGTTAATTTTCATGTAAGGTGTCAGGAAGGGGTCAAGTTTCTGCTTTCTGCACATTGCTAGTCAGTTTTTCCAACACCATTTATTAAACAGGGAATCATTTCCCCATTGCTTGTTTTTGTCAGGTTTGTCAAAGATCGGATGGCTGTAGATGTGTGGCATTGCCTCTGAGGCCTCTGTTGTGTTTCATTGGTCTATATCTCTGTTTTGGTACCAGTACCATGCTCTTTTGATCACTGTAGCCTTATAGTGTAGTTTGAGATCAGGTAGTGTAATGCCTCCAGCTTTGTTCTTTTTGCTTAGAATTGTCTTGGCTTTGCAGGCTCTCTTTTGGTTCCATATGCAGTTTAAGGTGTTTTTTTCCTGTCTGTGAAGAGGGTCATAGATAGCTTGATGGGGATAGCATTGAATCTATAAATTACTTTTGGCAGTATGGACATTTTCACAATATTGATTCTTCCTAACCATGAGTATGGAAAGTTTTTCCATCCGTTTGTGTCCTCTCTTATTTCCTTGAGCAGTGGTTTGCAGTTCTCCTTGAAATGGTACTTTACATCCTTTGTTAGTTGTATTCCTAGGTATTTTATTCTTCTTGTAGCAATTGTGAATGGCAGTTCATTCTTGATTTGGCTGTCTGTTAGTCTGTTTTTGATGTATAGGAATGCTTGTATGTTCTGCACATTGATTTTGTATCCTGAGACTTTGCTTAATTTGCTTATCAGTTTCAGGAGATTTTGGGCTGAGATGATGGGGTTTCCCACATATGAAATCATGTCCTCTGCAAATAGTGACAATTTGACTTCCTCCTTTCCTAATTGAATACACTTTGTTTATTTTTCTTGCCTGATTTCTCTGGCTAGAACTTCCAATACCATATTGAATAGGAGTGGTGAAAGAGGACATCCTTTTCTAGTGCCAGATTTCAAAGGGAATGCTTCCAGTTTTTGCTCATTCAGTATGATATTGGCTGTGGGTTTGTCGTAAATAGCTTTTACTATTTTGAGATACATTCTGTCAATACCTAGTTTATTGAGATTTTTTAGCATAAAGGGCTGTTGAATTTTTTTGAAGGCCTTCTCTGCATATATTGAGATAATCCTTTGGTTTTTGTCTTTGGTTCTGTTTATGTGGTGCATTACATTTATAGACTTGCATATGTTGAACCAGCCTTGCGTCCCTGGGAGGAAACCTACTTGATTGTGATGGATAAGCTGTTTGATGTGCTGTTGTAATAGCTTTGCCATATTTTATTGAAGATTTTTGCATCTATGTTCATCATGGATATTGGCCTGAAGTTTTCTTTATTGATTTGGGAAGGATTCCTTCTTTTTGATTGTTTGCAGTAGTTTCAGAAGGAATGGTACCAGCTCCTCTTTGTATGTTTAGTAGAATTCAGCTGTGAACCCTTCTGGACCTAGGCTTTGTGGTTGGTAGGGTATTAATTGCTGCCTCAACTTCAGCCCTTGCTATTGGTCTATTCAGGGTTTTGACTTCTTCCTGGTTTAGGCTTGGGAGGGTGCAAGTGTCCAGGAATTTATCCATTTCTTCCAGGTTTACTGGTTTATGTGTAAAGAGTTGTTTGTAGTAATCTCTGATGGTGGTTTGTATTTCTGTGGAATTGGTGGTGATATCCCCTTTAACATTTCTGTTGCATATATTTGATGCTTCTCTCTTTTCTTTTTTATTAATCTGGCTAGCAGTCTGTCTATTTCATTGATCTTTTCAAAAAAACAGCTCCTGGATTTATGGATTTTTTTGAAGGGTTTTTTGTGTCTCTATCTCCTTCAGCTCTGCTCTGATCTTAATTATTTATTGTACTCTGCTAGCTTTTGAGTTTTGCTGATCTTGCTCCTCTAGGTCTTTCAATTTTGATGATAAGGTGTCGATTTTAGATCTTTCCTTGCTTCTCATGCGGACATTTATTGCTACAAATTTCCCTCTAGACACTGCTTTAAAGGTGTCCCAGAGATTCTGGTACACTGTGCCTTCGTTCTTGTTGGTTTTCAAGAACATATTTACTTCTGCCTTCATTTCATTGTTTATCCAGTCAACATTCAAGAGTCAGTTGTTCAGTTTCCATGAAGTTGTGTGGTTGTGAGTTAGTTTTTTAATCCTGAGTTCTAATTTGATTGCACTGTGGTCTGAGAGACTGTTTACTATAACTTCTATTCTTCTGCATTTGCTGAGGAGTGATTTAATTCCAATTATGTGGTCAATGTTAGAGTAGGTATGATGTGGTGCTGAGAAGAATGTATATTCTATGGATTTGGGGTGGAGAGTTCTGTAAATGTCTATTAGGTTTACTTCGTCCAGATCTGAGTTCAAGACCTGGATATTCTCGTTAATTTTCTGTCTC
This sequence comes from Cacajao melanocephalus, assembly GCA_963573385.1. Classification (NCBI taxonomy): domain Eukaryota; kingdom Metazoa; phylum Chordata; class Mammalia; order Primates; family Pitheciidae; genus Cacajao; species Cacajao melanocephalus. Next base: position 884 of record CAUYLG010027533.1, on the reverse strand, counting down.
ATTGACCTAATATTGACAGTGGAGTGTTAAAGTCTCCCACTATTATTGTGTGGGAGTCTAAGTCTCTTTGTAGGTTGTTAAGAAATTGCTTTATGTATTTGGGTGCTCTTGTATTTGGTACATATATATTTAGGATCATTAGCTCTTCTTGTTGTATTGATCCTTTTACCATTATGTAATGCCCTTCTTTGTCTCTTTTGATCTTTGTTGGTTTAAAGTCTATTTTATCAGAGACTAGGATTGCAACTCCTGCCTTTCTTTGCTGTCCATTTGCTTGGAAAATCTTCCTCCATCCCTTTATTTTCAGCCTATATGTGTCCTTGCACGTGAGATGGGTTTCCTGGAACAGTGATGGGTTTTTACTTTTTTCCTGTTTGCCAATCTGTGTCTTTTGTTTGGGGCATTTAGCCCATTTACATTTAAGGTTAATATTGTTATGTGTGAATTTGATCCTGCCATTTTGATGCTAGCTGGTTGTTTTGCCCATTAGTTGAAGCAGTTTCTTCATTGTGTTGATGTTTTTACCATTGGGTATGTTTTTGGAGTGGCTGGTACTGGTTATTCCTTTCTCTGTTTAGTGCTTCTTTCAGGAGCTCTTGTAAGGCAGTCCTGGAGGTGATGAAATCTCTCAGCAATTGCTTGTTCATAAAGGATTTTCTGTCTCCTTCACTTATGAAGCTTTGTTTGGCTGGATATGAAATTCTAGGTCAAAAGTTCTTTTCTTTAAGGATGTTGAATATTGGCCCCCACTCTCTTCTGGCTTGTAGGGTTTCTGCCGAGAGATCTGCTGTGAGTCTGATGGGCTTCCCTTTGTGGGTAACCTGACCTTTCTCTCTGGCTGCCCTTAGCATTTTTTCCTTCATTTCAACCCTGGTGAATCTGAC
>CAUYLG010027532.1:0-28135 GCA_963573385.1 Cacajao melanocephalus | reverse complement strand
TTTGAAACTTATCAAAAGATTTTGGTCCTTAAAATTTGATTTCAGGAACTACATAAGGTGCTTTGATTCTTCTGAAACTCTGTGTAGGTTCAGCAGATTTTTTTCTTTTCTTTTCTTTTCTTTTTTTTTTTTTTTTTTTTTTAGACGGAGTATCACTCTGTCACCCAAGCTGGAGTGCAGTGGTGCAGTCTCAGCTTACTGCAGCCTCCACCTCCCGGGTTCAAGTGATTCTCCTGCCTCAGCCTCCCGAGTAGCTGGGAGTACAGGTGCATGCCACCATGCTGGCTAATTTTTTGTATATTTAGTAGAGATGGATTTTCACTGTGTTAGCCAGAATGGTCTTGATCTCCTGACTTCATGATCTGCCTCTCTGGGCCTCCCATAGTGCTGGTATTACAGGCATGAGCCACCGCGCTCGGCGCAGATTCAGCAGGTTTTAACCCTTATGGGGGGGGATGAGTGTTTTGTTCCCTCATTCAGAAGCTGATCTGAAATTGTTTGAAGACTTCTACTCTTCAGAATAAATAATTGATTCATTCATAGGCGGAATCAACCAGCAGATAACAAACAAGCTTCTATTTCAGTAATCTTTTTCTCCTGCTCTTTAAAATTAAATGTATTTATTAGAGACTTGGCCTGATGGCTAAAGGATACAAGTTTTTGGACTTTATCATTTGGACTTTATCTTATTTTTGAATTTGTTTTGGTTTTTATATATTTGGTCCTATTTGTAGTTTTCAGTTATTACTGACTTGATAAATTGAAACCTGAAAAACTGTGAATGTGAACAAAATTGTTTTGTGAATTTGAGTGAGTTGCCATATAAGAGTTTTCAGTTAAAGTGTCCTCAGTCTAAATGGCCAAAGCTTTTCTAGGTTAGTATCTTTCCAAGTGTTTTGTGAACCTCTACAAGCGTTGAGAGAAGTAAAGAGAGAGGTGGGAATGACTAGGTAGCAACTATAAGGGCAGATCAAGTGCCAAATCCCTTATTTTTATATATACTTCTCATTCTGAAAGTTAAGCCAGGTGCGGTGGCTCATGCCTATAATTCCAGCACTTTGGGAGGCTGAGGTGGGCAGATTGCTTCAAGCCCAGGAGTTTGAGATGAGCTTGGGCAACAAGGCAAAGCCCCATCTCTACAAAAAATACAAAAATTAGTCAGGTATGGTGGCCCGTGCTTTTGGTCCCAGCTACTCAGGAGGCTGAGGCAGGAGAATAGCTTGAGCCCTGGAAGTGGAGGTTGCAGTGAGCCAAGATTGTGCCTCTGTACTCCAGCCTGGATGATGGTGAGACCCTGTCTCAAAAAGAAAAAAAGAAAATTGAACGTGAGAACAGATAACCATTTTTGTGGTCGTCAATTCCTGTCCTGTTTTTCTCTAGCAACTTCTATGTGAGAATAATATTCTGGAAATGGAGAGTCATTCCTTTTGGAAGCGAACCATATGGGTTTCTCAACCAGTGGTAAGGTCCTCTTAATTTAGGATAGTGCAGGCAACTGCTGGCAGATTGCTTAAGATGTCATGAGGGGGACTGAGTGTAGATCTCTGACATAATAGGCACAAGTGTAATTACGACCCTGAACTAGATCCACTGGTTAGATGAGAACAGAGCTACCCACCTTAAAGGGAGAGAGAAGATAATGCTAACTCTTTGTCCCTTGGCTATTACTCATGTTCACTTTTATCTTCTACCATTTCCCTTTCTATTTATTTTCTTTTTTGTTTCTCTAGAAAGCCCTTTCCTTTCTCGTATTAATATATTTTCTGTCTTGTGATTTTGTACATTCATACTTTATGTTGGTTCTGTCTTCTCTTTAATGTCTTACTGAAAATGATGACTTTCGTCCAGGCATGGTAGCTCACGCCTATAATGCCAGTTGCTTTGGGAGGTCAAGGCAGGAGGATCAATTGAGGCCAGGAGTTCAAGTCCAGCCTCAGCAACTTAGTGAGACCCCATCTCTATAAAAAAATTAAAAAATTAGCCAGGCATGGTGGCACATGCCTGTAGTTCCAGTTGCTTGGGAGGCTGAGGTAGGAGGATCACTTCAGCCTTGGTGGTCAAGGCTGCAGTGAGCCGTGATTATGCCACTGAACTCCAGTCTGGGCAACAGAGCAAGACCCTGTTTCACACAAAATTTTAAAAAATAAAAGGAAAAGTAAAGAAAATGATGACTTTCTTATTAATCTTGAGGTGTTTGTGAGATTAAGTGAGAATAAGATAGCTGTAAGGCCTCTGAGAGATCTATGAGTTTATTAGGATGACCCCAGATCCTCAAAGAAACCTGAAGACTAATTGGCTAGCTTACTGTTTTTTTCCTGATTGTTGAATTCCTTGACCTGCAAACACATATTTATTAGCCTGACTCAAACAATGAAGCTGTTAAAACTTCGGAGGAACATTGTAAAACTCTCTTTGTATCGGCATTTTACCAACACGCTTATCTTGGCGGTGGCAGGTAAGTCTGGGACTTTTCTTCTTGGAGTTCAGATGTGATCTGTTGAGAATGGAGATTCTTAACCTGAAAGACCATGGGTGGGCATAGAAAGTTTTGTATATTTCACTTGGGAAAAGGGTTCTTAGCTCTTGTCAGATTCTCAGAAGGATCTATGGTTTTTAAAAAGTTGAGAACCATTTATTTTGTGTACAATACCAGAACCTCATATTTCAGCTCTTCATTTATCCCTCTTCCATTCGCATTCTTTTTTGAGGCATTCTTTTTCTTGAGGTTAGTTAGCTTAAGAGCCGGAGAGTGCTTCTTTTAGAAAACATTACCACGTGTTTGTTTAGTTTTATTAAATAGTTGTAGAATTTTAGATTAGAGTACATTGCTATTATAGTGCATTATATATGTCAGCAAGGATATGTAAAAAATTGACATTAGGTGGCCTATAACCGAACTAGGCTAATTTGCCTACCTCATGGCCCTTGTACCAGGAATAGTGAGATCTGATCTCTGATTGGAACTAGTTCTTCTGTTTATATTACAGTCATTTTAGCAACCATTTTTTTTCCATCTGACCAGCCAAAGAAAAATTAGCATTACTAAAGGATAAAAGGAAAAAAATTATATTGATAATGCTGGAAAGAGCTATATTTCCAGTACCTTATTTTCCAGCCATGATGGTTACTGATGTAGCCAGATGGCAAATAAAATTATTGCCAAATTATTCTTTAAATACAGAAAGGATTGACCAGAGTATGTATCATGAGCCTTGCTGATAGTAGGTATACGGTAAATATGTATTGAATACATTTGTTAAAATAACTGATAGAATTGTGATGTATTTGGGGGTTTAGGGTGTGTGGGATTCCACTTAACCAGAAATGGGGGAATGTAATTAGGGATGTAAACTAGTATTCATCCTCTGACCTGGTTTTTCATTTACTGTTAGCATCTATTGTGTTCATCATCTGGACAACCATGAAGTTCAGAATAGTGACATGTCAGTCGGTGAGTTATAAGCACATTTATGAATAATGTACTGTCTTATAAACAACTGATGATGACAGTGGTAAGGCTCTTTTAAGTTACATATACCTTATAAAAAATTAGGGCTAGGTCTCTACTCAGAGTCGTAATACTTCCCTCCTCCTAAGTATTCTGTACTATCATGGTGCTTGGTATTATAGTAGTTTTTTGTTTGTTTCATCTGACTGTATTCTCCCAATATTGGGAGAGAATTTTGTAAGTTATAACTATAGTATGCTGTAACCCAGTCTTAACTAAAAATTTTAAGAAGTCCAGAGTACTAAATATTAAGTACCATTTGTGTAAATAATACTAATCTGAATAGAAGCTATGTCCTTAAGATCTGAGCTCAAAGACTGTGCCCAATAGGATTTCTTTCGAAGCAGCTAAGCCTCTATTTTGTTAAAAGTAAATAAATAAATAAATAAATAAAAATGAAAATTATAACATATACCAACATAATATAACTTTCTCTAACCCTGCATAAAACCCTTTCTTAAAGCTTCTCAGGCTCATGACAGAGCTTTGACACATACTCTGTTCCATTGATGCCTTTTTTTTTAAAACAGTAAGAACTACAAGGGCAAAAACTACGTTTGTTCACTTTGTTTTCCCACACTTACCACAGTACTAAGCACTTAGCAGGCTCTTACTAAATATAACTTGAATGGACAAATAAGTGACTTTTGTTATATGCCAAAGGCTTTATGAACAAAGGGTTTAGATAACTTATATAAATGTTGTACTTCTCCCCCATATTGTAGGACTGGCGAGAGCTGTGGGTAGATGATGCCATCTGGCGCTTGCTGTTCTCCATGATCCTCTTTGTCATCATGGTTCTCTGGCGACCATCTGCAAACAACCAGAGGTTCTTGGACTCTTCTGTTTACTCTGCTAACATGAGATGACCATGTCATCAATTAGGGGTGGTACACTGGGGAACAGTATCAGGACTGTGTCATATAGTGGAAGGAACACTGGGCCTGGAATCAGACAAACTGGGTTCCTATCTCAGCTCTCTTAACTTGCTTCATGATTTTTGGCATGTGGCCTCTCTACCTCTCTGGCCTTAGTTTCCTTTCTATATAATGAGGGGGAATTAAACCAAACAACATGAGTTTCCTTTCAGCTCTGACATTTTGTGATAAATATACAGGCATACTGTGGAGATAAATTGCAAGTTTGGTTTCATACCATCACAGTAAAGCAAGTATTGCAATAAAACGAGTCATGTACATTCTTTGGTTTTTCCAGTGCATATTCAAGTTATGTTTACATTATTCTGTAGTCTACTATGTGTGCAATAGCATCACGTCTAAAAGATGTACATACCTTAATTTAAAAACACTTTATTGCTTTAAAAAAATGCTGACATAGGGGTCGGGCACAGTGGCTCACGCCTATAATCCCGGTACTTTGGGAGGCCAAGGCAGTTGGATCACCTGAGGTCAGGAGTTTGAGACCAGCCTGACCACCATGGTGAAATACTAAAAATACAAAAATTAGCCAGATGTGGTGGTGGACAGCTGTAATCCCAGCTATTTGGGAGGCTGGGGCAGGAGAATTGCTTGAACCTGGAAGGTGGAGGTTGCAGTGAGCCCAGATCATGCCACTGTACCGCAGCCTAGGCAACAGAGTGAAACTATGTCTGAAAAAAAAATGCTGACACACAAAGTGAGCACATTACTGTTGGAAAATGGTACCAATAGACTTCCTTGACACAGAGTTGTCACAAAATCTGGGAAGCACAATCGAATGAGGCACCATAAAACCAACTATGCCTGTAAGTATTTGTATAATAAACAAGGAGATAGATAGATAATATATTGTGTTAACCAGGCACAGTGGCTCATATCTGTAATCCCAATGCTTTGGGAAGCCAACGTGGGCAGATCACATGAGCCCAGGAGTTTGAGGCCAGCCTGGCTAACGTGACAAAACTTCATCCCTCTTCTAAAAATGCAAAAATTAGCTGAGCATGGTAGTGCACACCTGTAATCCCAGTTACTACGGGGGTGAGGCATGAGAATCACTTGATCCCAGAGGTGGAGGTTGCAGTAAGCCGTGATAGTGCCACTACCTTCCAGCCTGGGTGACAGAGCAAGACTCTGTCTCAAAGAAAAAAAGATAAAATTGTGTCACTTATAGTGAGTTTCTCCTGTCTAGTGTCTAGAAGGAAAGAAAAATTCTGTAACCAGTAGCCGAGCTCACTTTGTAATGATAGAAAGCATAAAATTAAAACCTATGCAACTAACTTTGAAATTAAAAATCCATGTGTGAATTTGATTTGTCCAACTACAGGTACATTTCAGTCATTTAGGAACTGCCTATCTTTATTTTGTGAATATTTGTGCCTTCCCCCTGCCTTTTCCCCTCTCATTTGCATTTAAACGGTTAAGAGCTTATGTTAAACACCCATACCACCAAAGAAGGAAAAGGGTAAGATGATATAACTAAACAGCTAATTTTATAACCAGACTTATCAATGAAAGATTAAGATAGAAAATAGGTGAAATCCTTTTACTCCATGAAAGTGACCTTGTTGTCATTTCAAACTATGCACTTTATATGCGTTTATCGAAAAAAAGTCAAAGAATAGAGAAAAGTCACATAAGAAAAGAAATGAGATCTGAAATCACTCTGTTCAGAAAGAACTTTACATTCTGGAGACCCTTCTTTTATATTAGCCTGTTGATCTACTGGTTTCTCACTAGCTATATTTGTATTTAAATATTTTCCCTTCCTCAGTCATTAAAAAATGTTCTGCATTACCTTCCCTCTTCCTTTTTTTCCCTTCCCTTTTAAAACATTGCCCCCATTCTCCATGACTTCAGTGTTAACTGTGTATTGTAATGTGTCTTTTCCCTGTTCATGTATGGACTCTTCCTTTACTCTTGTAACAGTACATTGTAGAGATTCAGTGTAACAGATTTAATTGAACTCATTCATTTTCATGGATAGCATAAACAGGGGACATATGTAGTACAGTTAAATTAATGTGTTCTCCTGTTACTGGACATTTGGGATATTTCCAGTTGAGGTGTGTCAAGAGTCCTCAAGACCACCCTAATCAGTTATTTACTAGAAGGTCCATGGGATGCCACATATGGTTATACTTAGAGTTAAGATTTATTACAACAAAATGGTGATACCAGGTAAAAGTCTGGAGAAATCTGTATTTTCTTTCTTATGTTCTATCCCTCTTCTGCAGAAGTACATCAAGTCATTCTTTTCCCCAGCACCAAAAATGTAGTCCAGGAAGGCCGATAAATGCTCAGCACTCAAGATTTTTACTGGACGATGTTAGTATGTGACAGTATGCACAGACTATTGCCAATGAGGGAAACCCATTTGCGTGTTCAGTGTCCAGAGTTTTTACTGGGGCTACATCACATACTGTCTCTCTTGCTGTTTTAGTTTCCAACCCCTCCTGACAGTCAGGCTAATACCATTTCTTTTGGAGGTCAGAGCTGAAATAGCATTCTCCAATGTCCCTATCTTAAACCACACTGTTAGACTGTCATCCAAAATCCCCAGGCGAATTAAAGACAGGACATTTTATGGGCGTAGAGATCACCTCACATTAGTCAATGAAAGTTAATTTCTCACTACACACTTGTACATGCTCAAGAAATATTTAATGAATGGGCTTGGATTTGCTAGGTTAAAGGGTATGTGTATTTGTAATTTTTAAAGTATTTCCAGATTATGTTCCCAAAAGAAACCTGAAAGAAATTGCATATTTAACAACAGTGGTATGGGAGGGATTTTTTCTTCTTCCCTCATTTTATTTAATTTTGGCAGATTTGGTGGATGAGAATTACTGTTGTTACTTTTTGCATATAAGGTTGTAACTTTAGCTTATTTTTTAATTGGCTTATTGATCATTGTCTCCATCCATTTTGTGCTGCTGTAACAAAATACCACAGACTAGCTTGTTTATAATGAACAGAAATTTGTTGGCTCATAGTGTCAGCATCTGGTTAGGGCTTTCTTACTGGGTCATCACATGACAGAAGGTGGAAGGGCAAGAGGGAGAACCCACTCCAGAAAACCCTTTATATAACAGCATTAATTCATTCATGAGGGTGGAGCCCTCATGACCTAAAAGCCTTCCATTTGCCCCAACTCCCAACATTGTCACATTGGGAATTAGGTTTCAGCATGAGTTTTGGAGGGGACAGACATTCAGACTATAACAATCACTTATGTATTGATTTGTAGGAATTTATTTATTTTGAGATGGGGTCTTGCTCTGAAGCCAAGGCTGGAGTGTAGTGGTGTGACCTCGGCTCCCTGCACCCTCCACCTCCTGGGCTCAAATGATCCTCCCGCTTCAGGTTCTCGAATAGCTGGGATCACAGGTGTGCACCACCACACTGGGCTAATCTTTGTATTTTTTTTGTAGAGACAGGGTTTCGCCATGTTGCCCAGGCTGGTTTTGAACTTCTGAGTTCAAGCAATCCGCCTCCCTCGGCCTCCCAGGTTGCTGGGATTACAGGCATGAACCACCATTGCCAGGCCCAATTTGTAGGAATTTCTATTGTATGCCAGTATTTTGTTTGTTCTAAGTATTGCGTATATTTCCTGCCAGTTAATTGTCTTGATTTTTACACTGTTTTTTTTTTTTTTTGAGATGGAGTCTTGCTCTGTCGCTCAGGCTGGAGTACAGTGGTGTGATCTTGGCTCACTTCAGCTTCTACTTCCGAGGTTCAAGCAGTTCTTCTGTCTCAGCCTCCCAAGTAGCTGAGATTATAGGTGTCCGCCATCATGCCCAGCTGATTTTTTTGTATTTTTAGTAGACATAGGATTTCACCATGTTGGCCAGGCTGGTCTCAAACTATTGACCTCAAGTGATCTGCCCTCCTCAGCCTCCCAAAGTGCTGGGGTTACAGGAGTGAGCTACCACACCCAGCCTTTCCCTTTTTTTTTTTTTTTGAGACGGAGTTTCGCTCTTACTGCCCAGGCTGGAGTGCAGTGGTGCATTCTCGGCTCACTGCAACCTCCACCTCCTGGGTTCAAGCAATTCTCATGTCTCAGCCTCCCAAGTAGCTGGGATTACAGGAATGTGCCACCACGCCTGGCTAATTTTTTGTATTTTTAGTAGAGACAGGGTTTCACCATGTTGGCCAGGATGGTCTGGATCTCTTGACCTCATGATCCACCCGCCTTGGCCTCCCAAAGTGCTGGGATTAGAGGCGTGAGCCACTGTGCCCAGCCCCGGCCTTTTTAATATATATCATACCCAGCAACCTTCCTGTTATGTTGTTCTGATAATTTCCACGTTTTCTCTTCAGATAGGTTTTTGTCTAAAGTAATCATTATGTCGTTCCTTTCTTGCCATATAATCTTCCTGCGTCGATTTGATTCATATGTTATTAGTTTGGCTGAGCCCTCGTGTATAATAGTGAATAGAGTCGATGACAACGGGCCTTCTCATCTTTACTCTGTCATTAAATGCTTCTCATATATCATCAACTATGATATTTACCATGGAATTTGTTACCCTTTAACAATTTATAGATGTTCCCTTCTGTTCCTAGTTTATTAAGAATTTTGATCATGTAAGGGAAATTTAAAAACAAGTAGAATGAAAATAGTAGGTGACAATAAAATGGGAAGTATAGAGTGAGGTCAAAGCTAAAGCATTCTAGGAATTACCTGTCTGCTTTGCTGAATCTCTTGGAAGTTGTTAAGGCATCTGAGATACACCATATCAGGCCTTCGTCTTCTGAGCTCCCCACTTGTAAACTGAAATTTTTAATTATGTGGAATAGGCCTCCCTTCTCTTAACGCCCAGTTTGAAGGCTGCGATTTTAAATTAGATGAGAATTTTCCTAACTCTGTTTGACACATAAGAATGAACATTTGTTGAATGCCTGCTAAATGTAACAGGTATTGTTCTAAGCACCTTATTTATAATGACTTACTTTTACAAAACACCCCTATGAGTAATGTTCTATTATCCCCTTATTTACAGATTAGGGAACTGGGTACAGACAGATTAAGTAACTAGTCTAATGTCAAAGGTGGTATTCTAGCTGAGTCTGCACTCATAAATACAATGATACTGTCCTGCTTCTCTCTTGCTAATAGAGGCAATTAAGAGCTTTCGAAAGGGGAAGAAATTTTATTATTAAACTGATTTAATTAATTACTATAATTCCAGTGTCAATAATTAGTTTTGTAAAATGCAAATAATATGGCAGTTTTTGAAGTTCGATAATTTTTTCCTTCTATTCTACTTTGGTTCTGTTAGGTTTGCCTTTTCACCATTGTCTGAAGAAGAGGAGGAGGATGAACAAAAGGAACCTATGCTGAAAGAAAGCTTTGGTAGTGATAAAATTCACCTTTTATTAGTACTTTAAATATCTTTTTATATAAGTACATTGCTTATTTTATAACTGTATTGTTCCCATATTTAGTATGGGATGAAGTTAGGGTAAAGAAAATAAGGGTGTGAATCTTAAGATGAAGCCATGGTAAATTTAGTAAGTAATTGCATATTAAGTATCTATTTTACTTGCTAGAAGTGAGCTAAAAATTTTGCTTTGAACTTTCTAGCATACGTGTAAAGATGGAGAAACATCTGTTGTATACTTCACAAGTGTTAGTAAGCCTAAAATAAAACTATGATAAAGATGTAACCTCGGGGCTTTCAATTTAAAAAAGGAAAAAAAAAGTTCTGAATCCATTTTGCAGTCATTGTTGGTCTGTTCACAAAGTTAACCAGTGTACATTTTTATTCTGCTACAGAAGGAATGAAAATGAGAAGTACCAAACAAGAACCCAATGGAAATAGTAAAGTTAACAAAGCAGTAAGTATGACTTTTCCATTATTCTTTGTTCTTTGCCTCATCTTCCAGCCCTCAGAAGAACTACTAGAAGAAAATAGGAGGAAAGCTCCATGACATTGGTCTTGGCAGTGATTTTTTTGTATATGACCCCAAAAGCAAAGGGAACAAAGCGAAAATAGAGAAGTGAGAGTATATCAAACTCTAAAGTTTCTGCACAGCAAAACACACAATTAACAGAGTGAAAAAACACCCTACAGAATGGGAGAAAACATTTGCAAACCTTGCATCTTTTAAGGAGTTAATATCCAATTTATGTAAGGAACTCAGCTCAATAGCAAGAAAACAAATAGCTCAGTTTAAAAATGGGCAAAGGACCTGAATATACATTTCTTAACATAAGACCTACAAATGGCCAACAAGTATATGAAAAAATTTTCGTCATTACTAATCATCAGGGAAATGCAAATGAAAACCACAATGAGATAACACCTCACACCTGTTTGAATGGCATTTTTTTTTTTAAGACAGTCTCGCTCTGTCACCAGGCACCAGGCTGGAGTGCAGTGGCACAATCTCAGCTCGCTGCAACCTACGCCTCCCAAGTTCAAGCAATTCTCCTGCCTCAGCCTCCTGAGTAGCTGGGATTATAGGCATGTGCCACCAGGCCCAGCTAATTTTTGTATCTTTTTAGTAGAGATGGGGTTTCTCCATGTTGGCCAGGATGATCTCGATCTCTTGACCTCGTGATCCGTCTGCCTCGGCCTCCCAAAGTGCAGGGATTACAGGCATGAGTCACTGCGCCCAGCCCTGAATGGCATTTATCAAAAAGAGGAAACAACAAGTGTTGGCAAGGATATGTAAAAAAGGGAACCCTTGTACACTGTTGATAGGAATGTAAGTTTGTATAGCCATTATAGAAAATAGTATGGAGGTTCCTCAAAAATAGAACTACCTTATGATTCAGCATTTACGTTGTTGGGTATATATCTAAAGGAAATGAAATCACTATGTCACGGATAACTTGCACTCCACTCTCATGTTCATTGCAGCATTATTCACAGTACCCAAGATACAGAATCAACCTGCATGTCCATCAATAGATGAATGGATAAGGAAAATGTGGTGTATTTAGATATACAGTGGAATACTATTTAGACACAGAAGAGAAGGAATTCTTGTCATTCACAACAGTGTGAAGAAGCCTAGAAGATACTGTGTTAAGCAAAGTAAGCCAGGCACAGAAAGACAAATACCACATGATCTCACTTATGTCGAGTCTAAAAAAGTTGAAATCCTAGAACCAGAGGATTGAGTGGTGGTTACCAGGGGCTGTGGGAGAACTGGGGAGATGTTGGTCAAAGGGATTTTTTTTTTAAAGTTTTTAAAAATTAAAATATTTGACTTTTCTATCAGCAGTCCCATTTGTGAATGTACTACTACAGAATTACGAAAGACAAGATTTAAGACCTTTATGTCCTTACTTGAGATGTGTTACGTGGTGCATTTTAGTAATGAGTGGCTAAAATTTGTCTATTCCCAGCAGGAAGATGATTTGAAGTGGGTAGAAGAGAATGTTCCTTCTTCTGTGACAGATGTGTAAGTTTTTGAATGATTACCACAAGAATCCTATTTCAAAGTTAGTACCACTTTGTTATTATTTTAAATGAGCAAGTTAAAGAGCATACTCATGAGAATACAAGATACTGAACAATAATTAAAAGAATAGGTAATCTGCAAACAAAAATAATTGGGTTTATTCATTCAGATGACATGTCTGCTTAGAAAGATTTAGCTATGTAGTAGATCTTAAAATGAATGGGATAATCCTTTTGAAATTTTTTAGTTCCTTTCCAGGGCCATGATTTTAATGAAACATTGGTCCTGTCACATTGCAAAACATGTTTTTTTTTTCTATACAATTTCTGTAGCTGTTGGTTATTGTATTTGCTTTTTTTTCCCTAAAAGGGCCATTAATAAAATGCAAATCTTAGATAATTATAAAAAAGCTTTAAATTACATTAATTATTCCAATTTTTTTTATGAACCATTTATGGTTTTGTTTTACATTGTTCAATTTAGTATTTTTCTCTCTCTGCAGAGCACTTCCAGCCCTTCTCGATTCAGATGAGGTTAGTACTCAAATCATGTGCATAAATTGTTTATCTGGTAACTAAATAAAAAGTCATGAATTGTCTGTTCAGAGAGATTCTACTTATTGACTCAGTAATGGCCTGAAAACTAAAGTTTATATAGTTGAAAAAGTTAGGAATAGAAATACTAATAGATTTCAAACATTGAAGAATCTTTCCTTTTTTTTGCATCTGTCTATATATGTTCCACTTTTCTAAGTTACATGGTCAGACTTCAGAATATTTTTGTTTAAATTGGGTAGTAAATACAGTACTCTTCACCATCTAGTACTTTTGTCTGTAAGAAATGCAAATTTAACCCTAATCTGATGTTAGCAAAAATAATAAGGAAAAATATTGAGAAAGGAATATAGTGGACCAAAACAAAATATTAATTGTTACCTGCTATTTAATATTATCTATGTCACTACCTTCTTCAGATAGTAAGGATTATAATAGTAACTCTAATATTTATGCTTTTAATCTTTTACTTTGCCTCCATACAGTTAATCTAGAAGGCTTCACATGAAGTCTTATGTTAGAATTGTAGGCCAGGTGCAGTGGCTCATGCCTATAATCCCAGAACCTCAGGAGGCTGAGGCAGGAGGAACACTTGAAAGGTCAGAAGTTTGAGACCAACCTGGGCAACATGGTGAAACCCCATCTCTACAAAACGTACTAAAATTAGCTGGACAAGGTGGTGCACACCTGTAGTCCTGGCTACTTGGAAGGCTGACTCAGGAGGATCGCTTGAGCCCTGGAGGCGGAAGTTGCAGTGAGCCGAGATCATGCCACTCCAGCCTGGGTGAAAGAGTGAGACCCCATCTCAAAAAAAAAAAAAAAAAGGAATTGTGGTCTGAGTTCATGGAAACTAGTTCTGGACATGTTCTGAATATTAGGTCATTATAGAATTTTTTTTTTTTTTTAATCTCAGGAAGCCTTTTGGAAGCCTTTTGCCTGATTCTGATTCATTGTGTTGAATTGGCTGCTAAAATTGATTTGTTCATTTCCCACTGACATGATATTTGACACATCATATACAGTATCAAAATTCCTTAGCTGTTCTATGCATTGAAATAATTGAGAACTCTACCATTCAGATTTGAACCTATCTACATAACACTTTGCTTTCTGTGGTATATTCTGCTGTTCCCACATCTCCCTCTTGAGGTCTTCCTCTGCTAATTATTCGCCTTTAGGGCTTCCCTTAGACTTCAGCTCTCCATGAGCTGCTGTAACCAGAGAGAGCTGATTAAGTGAAACCTGATTGTGCCCTTCATAGGAATGCAAGTTTACTATAGTAGTTTGGTGGCACTGAATTCAGCCATCTGTTCATATTTTCCTCTGAAAAAAACTGCAAGATTTTGTAAGTATACATGAGGCTTTTTTGTGTAAGAAAACATAACAATGAAATCTACCCTCCTAATTGCTTCAGTGTGTATTACATTATTGTTAAGTATAAGCACAATGTTACACAGCAGATCTCTAGAACATTTTCGTGTTGTTTAACTGAAATTTTACACCTGTTGATAGCAGCTCTTCCTTTTCCTCTCCCCCAGCCCCTGGCATTTAGTTAACTTTATATCAGTAGAATCATGCAGTATTTGTCCTCCTGTGGCTTGCTTATTTCGCTTAGCATAATGTTTTCAAAATTTAGTTAAATCATAGCATGTGTCAAAATTTCCTTCCTTTTTAAGGCTGACTAGTATTCCTTGTATATATGTAACATGTTATCTTCGTCCATTTATCTGTCAGTGAACACTTGGGTTATTTCCATATCTAGGCTATTGTGAGTCATGTTGCAATGAACATAGGAATACACATTTCTCTTTGAGATCCTGCTTCATTTCTTTTATGTATATATGTAGAAGTGGGATTACTGAATTATATGGTAGTTGTTTTTTAAATTTTTTGAGGCGCTTTCATGCTTTTTTTCTGTAGTGATTGCACTATTTTACATTTCCACCAGCAATGCACAGGGGTTCCAATTTCTTTCTTTGCCAACATTTGTTACTTTTTGTTTTCTGATAATGGCCATCCTAACAGGTGTGAGGTGATACCATCATTTCTCTGATGATTAGTGATGATGAGCATTTTCTAATATACCTGTCAACCATTTGGATGCCCTCTTTTGAGAAATGTCTATTCTGGTCCCTGGCCTAGTTTTTAATCAGCTTAGTTGATATTTTTGCTGTTGAATTGTAGGGGTTTCTTACGTATTTTGGGTATTAACCCTTATCAGATAAAGTCATATGCCACATTTCAGTCAGCAACAGACCACATATATGACAGTGGTCCCATAAGATAATAATACTGTATTTTTACTGTACTTTTTCAATGTTTAGATATCTTTAGATACCCAAACATTTACCATTGTGTTCCAGTTGCCTTTGGTATTCAGTACAGTAACATGCTGTACAGGTTTTTTTTGCCTAGAGCAATAGGCTTATACCATATGGCTGAGGTACATAGTAGCGTGTATAACATCTAGATTTGTGTAAGTATACTCTGTGAAGTTTACACAACTATGAAATTGCCTAATGATACATTTCTCAGAATGTATCCCTGTCATTAAGTGATACATGACTGTATGTGGTATGCAAATATTTTCTCCACTTCTGTAGGTTGCCTTTCATTCTTTTGCGTGCTTGCCTTGCTCTGCAGAAGCTTTTTAGTTTGATGTAGTCCCATTGGTCTGTTTTGCTCTTGTTGCTTTGTGCTTTTGGTGTCATAGCCAAGAAGTCATTGCCAAGGCCAATTTCAAGAAGCTTATGTTGTCTTCTAGGAAATTTCAAGTAAGCTTCTTGAAATTGGCCTTGGCAATGATTTCTTGTGGTTTCAGATCTTATGTCTAATTCTTTAATTTGTTTGAGTTGTCTAAGTCTTTAATCTATTTTGAATTGATTTTTGTATATAGTGAAGATGAGTTACTTTCATTCTTTCTCATGTGAATATCTAGTTTTTTCAGCACCATTTGTTGAGGAAATTGTCAGTTTCCCCACTGTGTAGTGTTGTCTATCTTTTTGAAGACCAGTTGACCATGTATGTGTAGTTTTATTTCTGGGCTTTCTGTTTTGTTTCACTTGGTCATAGTGTATGATTCTTTTAAGATGCCGTTGAATTCTGTTTTCCAGTATTTTGTTGAAGATTTTTGCATCTGTGCTCATCAGAGATATTGGCCTGTTGTTTTCTCTTCTTGTCATGTCTTTGTTTGGCTTTGACATTAGGGTAATACTGGACTCATAGAATAAGTTTGTAAGTTTCTTCCACATAAATTTTTCCTCCTCAATTTTTTTGGAAAAGTTTAAGAAGGATTCGTGTTACTTTGTCTTTAAAAATTTGGTAGGCCTCAATCAAAGAAGCCTTCTGGTCCTCGGCTGCTTTTTTGTTGGGATGTTTTTGATAACTGATGGAATCTTCTTTCTTGTTGTGGGTCTTATCAGGTTGTGTTTTTTTTTTCTTTTTCCAGATTTTCTATTCTTTGATGATTCAGTCTTGGTAGGTGGTATGCTTCTAGGAATTATATGTTTTTTCTAGGTTATCCAATTTGTTGGAATATTTTTAGAAAGATTTTTTATATTTTTATTGAAATTCTCACTTTGTTCATGTATGGTTCTCCTGAGTTTGTTGAACATCTTCATGATAGTTATTTAGCATTCTCTTTCAAATAATTCCTATACCTCTGTTTCATTGGGGTTGGTTTCCAGAGATTTATCTTATTCCTTTGTTTGGGCCATGTTTGTCTGATTCTCCATTTTCCTTAATTCTTTGTGTTGGTTTCAGTGCATTAGAAAAGACAGCTACCTTTTCCAGTGTTCATGGACTGGGATTGTACGGGAGAACACCCTCACCAATCATCCTGTTGGAGATTCCGAGGGCCTCTCTAACCCACTCTGTATGTGTCTTTTCTGAACTTCTGCATATATATTGCCAATCAGAGGGAGTTACTGGGTTCCCTTCCCCCCAGGAATTTATAATCTCTTTCTCCCTTTTCTGTTTATCTGCTGTATCATGAGTCTTCTGGAGCCCATGGCATAGCCCAGCTCTTTTTTTTGTTCAGACTGGCCTCCAGGCACCTAAAGTATTCTGGTTCCATCTGTGCTTCAAACCGTTTCCTACAGAAACCATTCCTTCAGGTAACCTCTTGCAAAGTTGGAACATTTTCACAGTCCAGCTATCCTCCCTAGGGAAAAACTGGGATTTGGGGATGTTGGGGATTCTACCTGCTTACTCTGTACTGTGCTGGGGGAGGGGCTGTTGTAAGCTCATGCTTGCTAGTCCAAACTTCCACTTTTGATTTCAGAAACTTCCAACCTGGACCCTTTGTTTTCAGACCTCAAACTCAGGCAAGAGAGAAAACAGTCTCTTGTGCAGGTTCCAGAAAAGTTAGAATGTTGGATGTACATTCCAGTCATTTCCTTCCCTCTCCAAAAAGAAGCTGGGAGCTGAGGATTTCCTATCATGTGGTGCTGTGCTTGGTCCATGGGAGGGAAAGAATTATGGCAAGAGGATACCTCAGATTTTTCTGCTGACTTTGATACAGCTGGTTTCATGCTTTCCTATAGTGCAGGAGACCCTCAGCTGGTTCCTGGATTTCTCACAAAGGGAATTATTCCATGTATTATCGAATCAGTGTGTCTATAGTGGGAAGGAGGGCCCAGGGCTTCCTATTCTGTCATCTTGCTGACATCATTTTCTCCAAGGCTTTTTTTTTCACTTAAAACTGAAAAAGAACTTAAATGAATGATAGGAGAAACAATTTACATGATGGACCAGGAATCAAAATGGCATAAGGCTCTTCAGCAGCATCTTTGGAAGCCAGAACAATGCCATTGAATTCTGAGGAAAATTATTTTCAGCCTAGAATTCTGTACTCAACTGTCATTATAAGGGTAAAATAAAGATGTTTTCAGTTATACAAGAAGTAAAGTAATCGATGTCCTGTATGCACTTTCTGAGGAAAGTAGTGGAAAATGTTCTCCACGAAAATGAGGAAACTAAGGAAAAGACTTGAGATCTAGGAAATAAAGGGTCCAACCCACAGAGACAAGAAAAATTCCCAGTATGATGTAAGAAATTCTCAGATTGGCAGCTGGGAAACAGGCTTGGATGGAGTAAGAGAATAGAGAGTGTTGGAAAGGATATTTCTAAGAAAAAGGGAAACATCTATAGATTTTCTGATGTGATTGATTATATTCAAAAGTGATTTATAGTTCTGTCAGTTTGTGATACAATAGTGAGAGGTACTTAGCAAATGAAGCAAAAGAAAAATGACAAAAAATTAACTCTAAAGTAGAAAATTGCTGAAGAAGGGAAATTTAAGGGTAGTACGTTAATTATTTTAATTTAAATGGAATACTGTAAATACTGTATTAAATGTAATTTTATTTTTTATATTATTTTTAAAAATTGTAAAAAACACGTAACAAGTCTACCCTCCTAACCACTCTAAAGTGCAAAATGTTAACTATGCCCACATGTTGTAGAACAGGTCTCTAGAACTTTTAAATCCAATAGAATTTTAATGAGTATATAATACTTAATTATAAGGATATATCAGACTTTGTTTATACAGCCTTATATTTTTGGACACTGGATTCTTTCTAATATTTGTTATAATGCTAAATGTTATAACTAGATCTTTGTCTTTCACTGGTTCTTCAAGTTAAATACCTGAATTAAAGGAGGTATGCATTTTTATTAAAGCATAATCTTATGTAAATATTTGTTTAGTCATCTTAACTGACTCTATACATTTCCTTGTGAGTAGTGATTTGCTGTCCAGAAGCCTAGAACTTTTGATTTTGTTGTTCTTGGGTAAGGTCTGGACATATGTATGTTCAAAATCTTCACAAATGTTTAGGAATTATTTATCTAAACATTTAATATAAGCAAGTACTTGTGGAAAATGTTTGCTTGGATAGTCTGTATAGAAGATATTTGGAATGTAGACCATTTTAACCTAATAAACGTTTTTTTCCCCAGGAACGAATGATCACACACTTTGAAAGGTCCAAAATGGAGTAAGGAGTGGGAAGATTTGCAGTTGAAGATGGCTGCTATCACGGAAGAGATCAGCATCTGTGTCAGTCTTCTGCACTGCTCCATGGGATTAAAGGAGGCAATGACATCCTGATCTGTTCCTTGATCTTTGGGCATTGGAATTGGCGAGAGGTGTCAGAACAAAGAGAACATCTTACTGAAAACAAGTTCATAGGATGAGAAAAATCTACAAGCTTCTTATTTACAACACTGATGCCCCCTTTCCTCGCAGACTCTGACATGGATGTTCATGCAACTTAAGTGTGTTGTTCCTGAACTTTCTGTAATGTTTCATTTTTTTAATCTTTCAAACTAAAAAGTTTAACGTCTTCTAAAGGACTGTCATCAACACCATAATATGTAATCTCCAGGAGCAACTGCCTGTAATTTTTATTTATTTAGGGAGTTACATAGGTGATGGGGGAAATTGTTAACTACCTTTTATTTTCCTGGGAAGTCAAGGTTACATCTTGCAGAGGTTGTTGAGAAAAAAGGGCCCTTCTAAGTTAAGGAGCCATAGTTCTGTCAATGATCAAAAGAGAGGGGGAAAAAAAACTGTTACAGTATGATTCAGAGCATTTAAAAAAGCAAAATCAAGTGCAATTTTGTTTACAAATGGTGTATATTAAAGATTTTTCTATTTCAGATGTACTTTAAAGAGAAATATTAGCTTAACTCTTTTGACATCTGCTATTGTGACACATCCCATTGCTGGCAATGTGGTGCACACTCTGACCGAAACTTTTAACTACTGTTTTGTAAGCCTTCAAGGGTGGCATTGCAGGGTCCTAGGCATTGTTTTGTTTGCCTTTATGCAGAGAGGTGCTCCAAGTCCTGTGATTGAGAATCGTGCTAGAGGAACTGTAATGCTTCAGAAGTGGGATCTTATACAAAGGAAACAGGTTCTGCTGGCTTAATTTAAACAGTTTTGCATGAAGTAGCTTGGAGGCCCTAGACTGCTGCTTGTTCTTTAGGATGGACTGTTCTGGTAGCTGGTATTGGTTTAGAGACTGTTTATGAGGGACATCACGAGGTGATGGGATTCATTTGAAGCACTCTATTTCTGTTTTAATGGTTTTATCCAATTTTGCCTTCCCAAGATTTTTGTTCTACATAAAAAGTTCATGCGACTTTTTAATATAAAAAATTGTAACAAAATTAATATGTTTCTTATTTTTTTTCCAAACTTTTTGTTTTTCTCAAACTCATGAAAAAAATTTTTCCATGGCTTTTATTCTAGATTGTCTTGTTTTCTGTTAAAACCAATGACCACATGACCACAATGTTCACTAACTTATACTGCAGTGAAAGTGTTAACCCTTAAATAGTTTCTCTACAACTCTTTGCTATGGTAATTTAAAAAATTTCCTAGGAAGTATCTCTGAGGAACAGCAGTCTAACAACTGACTAGATTCTCATGCTAATTCATTAGGCAAAGGTTGGTGGTATTGTATGCCGCTATTGCATATTAAAACTTAGCAGATGAGTAATAGTTATAATGCAGCAGGATGTTGGTCAAATATTTTTTGAGGCTGGTTTGATACTGACTTGAGATTAGGAAAAAAACCCATTGTGTTAAGCAGGAGTGGATAGTACAGATTCTATAGCCTGGGCCCTGATAATTCTACTTATCACCTTCGGTATTACTGGGAATGGATATAGTGTGTCATTTCTTAGGACAGGTTCAGAAGGAATTTGTAGTTTTACATTGATCTGTTAAATTAGGGTTTATATTGTTTATTTTGGTTTTGGGCCTGAACTAAAAGTACTAGACCTTCTTCCAGCACAACAGCTGGTAATTTTTAATTTTCAAGAACATAATCCGCTTCTGTGGTGAAAATCAGCTATAACAGGATTTGTTTAGCAATTTTTGTGTTTCTGATTACTTGAAACTTGATTATCAGAACAGCATTTGGTAAAGATGGACAAGTATTCCTAGTTTACACATGAAGAAACTGACATTGTGTAAAAATAAAATGGCCAGGACCAGTTTTTTTGACTTTGTATCATAGACTTACCCATTTTCTTTACATTTCTGCTTTAAACCCAAATGCTTAATTTTTTGACCTGTCTGATGTTTTCTTAGGAGTAAATTACCAGATATAGATCATTCTTGGAGCCCAGACTAAGTTTTGATTTTTAAGTCTTCAAGGGGAATACTAGGGTAACCTCAGACAGTACAGGTCCTAGGTCCTATAGGAGGAAGAGCCATAACACCTTCCTAAAATGAGTATTAGTATGTAAGACAGAGCTTGGGAAAGTTGAGTTGGTAGGATTGTGATCATCAAATTAAAAGGAGGCTTATTTCACTGACTTCCAAGAGTTAATGAATCATCTCTTGCTGCCTTAACTCTTGCTACTCAAAATGTGGTCCAAGGACCAGCAACATCTGGGAGATTTTTGGTGCTCAATTGAGGGTCTTACTCTGGTCCTACTGAATCAAAAGTTGCATTTTAACAATGCCTCTCGGTGATTTGTATGCACATTAAATTTGAAAAGCATTGGCCTCAAATGGTGGTTCTCAATCGGTGATTTTGCCTCCCGGAAGACATATGGCCAAGAGACACTTTTGGTTATACCTCTGTGGGGAAGTTACTACTGGCATCTGGTGGGTGGAGGTTAAGGATGCTGTTAAACATCGTACATTGTACAAAGCACGCCCCCTCCCCCAACAAGGAATTATCCTGCCCTAATTGTGGGTAGTGCTACGGCTGAGAAACCCTAGCCTAAAACTGTGGTTTTCAATCTTGTAAGTGCATGGACTCATCTTGGTGGTTCTCAAGCTTGTAAGTGCATAGGTTTATTAAAACATAGATTGATGTTCCCGTCCAGAGTTTCAGATTCAGTAGAACAGGAATGGGCCTGAAACTTGGCATTTATAACAAGTTCACAGGTGGTGCTGATGCTGCTCTTGTTGCTCCTCTAAAACCACTTTCAGAGCCACTGGCCTAGAACAACCTTGAAGGTATAAAGATAAGGTGCTTCTACTAATTGGGATAGAATGGTAATACTAAAGCTGCCATTTATTGAGAGCTGAGATTGTGTCAGGTGTTGCTAAGCGCTCACGACACTAGGTCACAGGTACTTAATACATACCATTTTGCAGATTAGGAAAGTAAGGCATCAAAGTACCAAATTTTCTAAATCACAGCTAATTTGCTAACTGGTAGATCTCCGTCTGAGGTCTGACGCCAAAGCCCGAATTTTTAACCAGCACGCCCACTGCGTAAAACAGTTCTAAGATTAAGAGGTTATTCCTTCTATGGTAAGCCCATGGCTACTTGGGATTAAGTAGCTCTCGGTCCAGAGTGAAGACGGCAACTGGAAACCAGTCGATTCCTGGAGTGCATCGGGAGGAAGAGGCGGGACTTCGGCTGCGGAAGGGGCGGGCCTAACCTGCAGGAAGTCCGGGGTTGACGGTGGATGTGTTGTTGACCGGCCTGTGGCGGCGAGTCCCGGCCGGATCCCTGTTTACCCTTAGCCCAGCCTCGTTCCAGACCCCAGACTGGCCCGGCACACTCTGGGCGAGGCGGCGGCGGCGACTCTCCCCTTGCCGCCATGCACGACGCTTTCGAGCCAGTGCCGATCCTAGAAAAGCTGCCTCTGCAAATCGACTGTCTGGCTGCTTGGGGTAAGCCGCGGGGCCGCGGGGTCAGGACAGGAGCGGCCCAGATCTTTTGTGAGGCCGCGGAAGTAGACAGGCGTCCATCTGTGTGGGCTTCGGTTGGATGCTACCTGAGAGGGGCTTGGGACGAGGGAGGGCAGAGAGGTGACCACCGTCTATAGACATCGATGTCTATGAGGCTGCCTGGGTGATCCCAGTGATCCAGTCATTTATGGGAGTTCCACTTGCCCTTGCTCCCTGTGCAGAGTGGGAGGGCGAGCTCTCCTTTTTAATTGTGCTCAGCTTTGGCCCATTTTAATTCCCAAGAAGTCTTCATTTTAGAGGGCCAAAGCAGTAAGAAGTTGTTAGCCTGCCAGGGGCTTGAAGTTGTCCAGATGATTGCGTTGTTTTCTAGATGAAAGTTAACCCTGGTTTTGGGGGCATTGAACAAGTTAACACCATATGGCTTTTTTTTTCCTCTTAGTGATCACTCGTTCACTTCTTATTCCTGTAGGAAACTCATGTAGTTATGCTAAGCTTTGAATCTACCCAAGTGGTTGATTACTGTCCAAAGCGTCCAAGTTACCTAATTCTATAGGTAGAAGAGTTTCCAGATTGTCATGAAACCTAACCGATAAAAACTTGCATAGTCCTTTTGGGATTGACTAGTGCAGAAAGCAGGGACAGACATCTCTTGTGTGCTCTGAAATACAAATGAAGGTTTCGGGGGTAACAATGAACATTGTGCTCTTATCTGTGAGTGACTGGTCTGATAACTGCCCCCAAAGACCAAGGAAATCATTTCTAACTTTCCTGTTAATGTTTAGGTCCTAGAAATCAAGGACCATAAAAATGTGACTCACATCTCTTAATCAGATCTTATACTGAGCTAGATGGGTACCCACGATGGGCCTCATGGAATCTTGGTGGTGTCTGATATCGGATGCATCAGCAGTTTACAGTGTCACCCAGTCATCCTTGCAGGGTTCTTCATGACTTCTTCAGTAGGGTTCTTTGACAATGAATTTTCATATTAATGTGCACCCCTCCTCCTTCACCAGCTCTGGGTATCATTAAAATCACACCTCCACAGTAAGCTGTTCTAGTCATTTCGGTTAGGAGGATAATCCCACTTGCTCCAAACATCTCAAGAAAACCAATTTCTGTCATTAAATGCTCTCATTAAACATTTAATTAGAGGAGGAGAGAACGTTTTTAAGTGAAAGAGCTGACACTGCATCAAGGAATTCATTCCCCCAGTGCTTCATCACATATGTGTATTAGGTACCTTCATGGGCCTTTCTCTCTACAAGGGACAGTAATACAGTGATGAACACGAGACAATGCCTGTGCCCCTAGGACACACATTGGGGAACAAAGACATGTGAACAGATTATGATACTAGAGAAAGATGTTGCCTATTATTGCAACATAGATGGAGGGGTACCCAACTCAGCTAAGGACATATGTTTCTGAAAGGGATTAATGCAGCTGTTGCCACATTTGACTTAGCTCATCAGAATCCTTGACTCTGCTCTCCTGTTGGACCATTAGCACATAGTTCTCCTAGACACTCACCAACTCCACTGTCACAGTAAAGATTCCTTGCACCTATGGTTTTTCAGGAACAGTTTTGAAACGATAGGTAGCTTTTGGCCTTTGATTACCTACCAAACAGGAGAAATGCTCTTGGCTTCCTAAGGTGCTTTTGTATATATTGGGTTAAGAGAGGCCATTTACTGTGTCCTGCTTCAAAAGTGCTTTATTTCCAGATTGGTGCAGCAGTAATTATTGCTCTTTCTAGTCATTACCCCTTTTACCTTTGGATGGAAAGTTCATCCAGGAACCTCCAGAACCAGGTCACACAGGGCCAAATAATATTGGAGGTGTAAATGTCTTATAGACAACATGCTCTGTCTCCTAGGAAATAGAAATCAGAACATGATGAGGGTGATTTCTTTCTAAACTGCAAACTCTTATAATCCTGCTGCTTTTTCAGCATCTTCATTTGGATGTCTAGTAGCATAGCCGAAACAGTTCTTGATTCCTCTCCCCTCAAACATGCCTGTCCTCCTGTATCTTACCTCTCAGCAAGTGGCATTTCTACCTCTTTGACTAAGGCCGAAAGCTTTGGAATCATTCTTGACTTCTCTCATTCTATTTTACACTATATCCCATCTGTTAGCAAATCTTCTGTGTTCTATCCCTAGAATAAATCTGAAATCCAGTCATTTCTATCTTGATGATTACTACTCTTGAAGGCATCATCATCTGTCACTTGAATTACTGTAGTAGTCTTCTCATTGATCACTCTGTGTTTGCCTTTGTGCCATTTTCATTTATCTACAAGCTAGAGTGAAACTTTGAAAACCTAAATCTGATTCTGTCCGTCCTCTGCTCACAACCCTCCCATGGTATCACATCACAACTAGAATAAGTTCCAAAGTGTTTACCTTGTCTGGAAACATCTGACATGATCAGGCCCTGGTTATTTCCCTGTCTCCTGTACACTTAACTTCTCACTCCTTTCTGGCACCAGTCACACACAGCCTTTCTTTTTCTAACAATGCACAAAGTATATACCCACCTCAGGGCCTTTGCACTTGCTGTTTCCTCGCCCTGGCACTCACTTGCCTCAGCATATGTGTTTCATTCCTCATTTCACTCAAGTCTCTGCTGAAATGTCACCCAAATCAGCAAAACCTTCCCTTCGTATCCTATGTAAAAGAGATTGCCACATCCACCAATGTGCTGTTTTCTTAGCCTTATCTTCTAATCATGGATCACCGTCTACTGTTATTTTATGTATTATTATTGTCTCTCTCATCCACATTAGAATGTAAGTTCCCTCAGGGCAGGAACTTTGTTTTCTACATTGCTGTATCTGCAGTACCTAAAATGTTTCCTGATTCAGTGGGTATTCATTAAATATGTGTTTAATGAATAATGTTGATATAATAATAGCTTGCAGTTGTTGAATGCTAATCTGTATTAGGCTTTTATAAAATAAGAACTCCATTTTACAGAATAAGGATCTGAGGCTTAGAAAATTTAAGACATTATTCCAAGTCACATGTCTTGTAACTCATGTCTGATTCTAGAGCCTGGTTCTTCAACTTGAATGTATATTCAAAGCCTGTAAGAAATGCAGACTTCATGTGTATATATGTGTATCTGTATGTGTATATATAATACATAATTATATTTTCCAGAAAAACAATGGAAAGATAAATCAAAAATTACTAAAATGGTGCCCATGGCAGAAGGGAGTGGAAAAGATAAAATGGACGATGATAGAAACTAGACTTTTCATTGTTTTAGCTTTGGAACTACATAAATGTTTCATAAAAACAAATAACAAAATTACATTTTATTTTTTATTTATTTATTTTTATTTTTTGAGACTGAGTCTTGCTCTGTCACCCAGGCTGGAGTGCAGTGGTATAATCTTGACTCACTGCAACCTCCGCCTCCTGGGTACAAGCCATTCTCGTTCTTCATCCTCCTGAGTAGCTGTGATTACAGGCGCATGCCGCCACACCCAGCTAATTTTTGTATTTTTTTTTTTAAATATATATATAGTTTATTGCACTTTAGGTTCTGGGGTACATGTGCTGATCATGCAGGATTGTCGCATAGGTACATACATGGTAATGTAGTTTGCTGCCTCCATCCCCCTGTCACCTATATCTGGCATTTCTCCCCATGTCATCCCTCCCCAATCTCCCTACCCCCCACTGTCCCTCTCCTATTCCCCGACAATTAGACCTCAGTGTGTGATGCTCCCCTCCCTGTATCCATGTGTTCTCATTGTTCACTCACCTATGAGTAAGAACATGTGGTGTTTGATTTTCTGTTCTTGTGTCAGTTTGCTGAGAATGATGGTTTCCAGATTCATCCATGTCCCTACAAAGGACACGAACTCATCGTTTTTTATGGCTGCATAGTATTCCATGTGTATATGTGCAACATTTTCCTTGTCCAATCTATCATCGATGGGCATTTGGGTTGGTTCCAGGTCTTTGCTACTGTAAACAGTGCTGCAATGAACAGTCGTGTGCATGTGTCCTTATAACAGAACTATTTATAATCCTTTGGATATATACCCAGTAATGGGATTGCTGGGTCAAACGGAATTTCTATTTCTAGATCCTTAAGGAATCGCCACACTGTCTTCCACAATGGTTGAACTAATTTACACTCCCATCAACAATGTAAAAATGTTCCTATTTCTCTACATCCTCTCCAGCATCTGTTGTCTCCAGATTTTTTTTTTTATTGCATTTTAGGTTTTGGGGTCAGATTTTTTAATGATCACCATTCTAACTGGTGTGAGGTGGTATCTCAATGTGGTTTTGATTTGCATTTCTCTTATGACCAGCGATGATGAGCATTTTTTCATATGTTTTTTGGACTCATATATGTCTTCTTTTGAAAAGTGTCTGTTCATGTCCTTCACCCACTTTTGAATGGGTTTTTTTTTTGTTTTTGTTTTTGTTTTTATTTTCTTGTAAATCTGTTTTAGTTCTTTGTAGATTCTGGACATTAGTCCTTTGTCAGATGGGTAGATTGCAAACATTTTTTCTCATTCCCTTGGTTGCCAGTTCACTCTCATGGTTGTTTCTTTTGCTGTACAGAAGCTCTGGAGTTAAATTAGATCTCATTTGTCTATTTTGGCTTTTGTTGCCATTGCTTTTGGTGTGTTAGTCATGAAGTCCTTGCCTATGCCTATGTCCTGAATGGTTTTACCTAGGTTTTATTCTGGGGTTTTTATGGTGTTAGGTCTTATGTTTAAGTCTTTAATCCATCTGGAGTTAATTTTAGTGTAACATGTCAGGAAGGGGTCCAGTTTCTGCTTTCTGCACATGGCTAGCCAGTTTTGCCAACACCATTTATTAAACAGAGAATCCTTCCCCATTGCTTGTTTTTGTCAGATTTGTCAAAGATCAGATGGTTGTAGATGTGTGGTGTTACCTCCAAGGCCTCTGTTCTGTTCTATTGGTCTATAGCTCTGTTTTGGTACCCATACCTTGCTGTTTTGATTACTGTAGCCTTGCAGTATAGTTTGAAGTCAGGTAGCATGATGCCTCCAGCTTTGTTCTTTTTGCTTAGAATTGACTTGGCTATGCGGGCTCTCTTTTGGTTCCATATGAAGTTTAAGGTGGTTTTTTCCAGTTCTGTGAAGAGGGTCATAGGTAGCTTGATGGGGATAGTGTTGAATCTACAAATTACTTTGGGTAGTATGGTCATTTTCACAATATTGATTCTTCCTAACCATGAGCATGGAAGATTTTTCCATCTGTTTGTGTTCTCTCTTATTTCCTTGAGCAGTGGTTTGTAGTTCTCCTTGAAGAGGTCCTTTATATCCTTTGTTAGTTGTATTCCTAGGTATTTTATTCTCTTTGTAGCAATTGTGAATGGCAGTTCGTTCTTAATTTGGCTCTCTTTAAGTCTGTTACTGGTGTATAGGAATGCTTGTGATTTCTGCACATTGATTTTGTATCCTGAGACTTTGCTGAAGTTGCTTATCAGTTTCAGGAGATTTTGGGCTAAGATGATGGGGTCTTGTAAATATACAATCATGTTGTCTGCAAAAAGAGACAATTTGACTTCCTTATTTCCTAATTGAATACACTTTATTTCTTTTTCTTGCCTGATTGCTCTGGCTAGAACTTCCAATACTATATTGAATAGGAGTGGTGAGAGAGGGCAACGTTGTCTAGTGCCAGATTTCAAAGGGAATGCTTCCAGTTTTTGCCCATTCAGTGTGATATTGGCTGTGAGTTTGTCATAAAGAGCTGTTATTATTTTGAGATACATTCTGCAGATACCTAGTTTCTTGAGAGTTTTTAGCACAAAGGGCTGTTGAATTTTGTCGAAGGCCTTCTCTGCATCTATTGAGATAATTATGTGGTTTTTGTGTTTGGTTCTGTTTATGTGGTGAATTACATTTACAGACTTGCATATGCTGAACCAGCCTTGCATCCCCAGGATGAAGCCTACTTGATTGTGATGGATAAGCTTTTTGATGTGCTGTTGCAATTGGTTTGCCAGTATTTTATTGAAGATTTTTGCATCAATGTTCATCATGGAT
>CAUYLG010027531.1:0-45095 GCA_963573385.1 Cacajao melanocephalus | reverse complement strand
CTTTGTAGGGATGTGGATAAATCTGTAAACCATCATTCTCAGCAAACTGACACAAGAATGAAAAATCAAACACCACATGTTCTCACTCA
Organism: Cacajao melanocephalus; assembly: GCA_963573385.1. Lineage (NCBI taxonomy): Eukaryota > Metazoa > Chordata > Mammalia > Primates > Pitheciidae > Cacajao > Cacajao melanocephalus. The sequence continues at coordinate 45,006 of CAUYLG010027531.1, read as the reverse complement.
TAGGCAGGTGTTGAACAATGAGAACACATGGACACAGGGAGGGGAGCATCACACACTGGGTTCTGTTGGGGGAGACTAGGGGAAGGACAGCAGGGGGAAGTGAGGTTGGGGAAGGATAACATGGGGAGAAATGCCAGACATAGGTGACATGGTGATGGAGGCAGCAAACCACATTGCCATGTATGTACCTATGCAACAAATCCTGCATGATCTGCACATGTATCCCAGAATCTAAAGTAAAAAAAAAATATATATATATATATAATGCATATGATCATCTGAATAAATGCATAAAATCATTTGACAAAATTCAATATCCTATCATAAAACATGCTCAACAAACTAGGTGTAGAAAAAATGTACTTCAATATCATAGAAGTCATATATGACAAGTCCAAAACTACCATAATACCCAATGCTGAAAGCTGAAAATTTTTCTTCTTATATCAGGAACAAGACAAAGAGGCTTGTTTTTGCCATTTATATTCAACAGAGTGCTGAAAGTCCTAGCCAGAGCAATTGAGCAAGAGAATAGAATAAAAGGCACTGAAATAAGAAAGGCACTGAAGTAAAATTGTCTCTGGTTGCAGGCAAAATTATCTTACACATAAAAAACCCTAAAGATGTCCCTCCAAAACTATTAGGACTAATAAACTAATTCAATAAAGTTGCAGGATACAAAATCAACAAACAAAAATCAGTAGTATATCTATAAACAAACAACAAACTATTCAAAAAGTAAATTAAGAAAAGCATCCCATTTAATAGTTAGGAATAAATTTAACCAAGGACGTAAGAGACCCTGTGCAGTGAAAACTATAAAATATTGATGAAAACAATCAAAGGGGATAAAAATTAAGTGAAAGATATCTCTTGTTCATGAATCAAAATTATTAATATTGCTAAAATGTCTGACAAAAGTGATCTACAAATTAAATGCAATTCCTATCAAAATTTCAATGGCATTTTTTACAAAAATAGAAAGAATGCTGAAATTTACTGGAATTACAGAAGACCTCAAATAGCCAAAACAATCTTGAGCAAGAGGAACAAAGCTGGTGGCATCACACTACCTGACTTTAAAATCTACTACAAAATTATAGTAATCAAAGCAGTATGGTACTGGTATGAAAACAGGCACATAGACTAATGGAAGAGAATAGAAATCCCCTACATAACCCACTCCTATACAGTTATCTAATCTTTGTCAAGATCCTTGTCTTACACAATACATGAAAATTAACTTGAAATTGATTAAGGACTTAAATGTAAGATCTAAAATTGTAAAACTACTAGAAAAAAATACGAGAAAAGCTCCTTGACACTGGTCTTGCAATAATTTTTTCTTTAATATGACTGCCAAAGCAAAGGCAACAAAAATACAAATAAACTATTGAGACTACATTGAACTAAGACTTTACTGTACTTTCTGCAGTCAAGAAAATAATAAATAAAATAAAAAGGCAACATATGAAGCAGGAGGAAATATTTATATACTGTGTATTATATTCAAATTATAATATCAAGTGAAGGGTTAATATGTAAAATATAAAAGGAATTTATATAACTTAATATTTGCAAAACAGAAATCTCAAATGATTTGATTAAACAAGGGGCGGAGGACCTGAATAGACACTTTCCCAAAAACAGATATAAGAATGACCAACAGTTACATGAAAAGGTATTCAACATCGCTAATTATCAGGGATATTGCAAGTCAAAACCACAATATCCTCTCACTTGATGGGATGGCTGTTATCAAAAGGCAAGAGACAACAATTGTTGGTGACAGTGTTGAGAAAAGGGAACCCTTGTACACTGTTGGTTAGAATGTAAATTAGTAGACTTGTTATGCAAAACAGTATGGTGTTTCCTCAAAAAGTTAAAAATAGAACTACCATATGACACAGCATTTCCACTTTTAGGTGGATATTTAATGGCAATAAAATCAGTATGTGAAAGAGATATCTGAATTCCCATGTTCATTACAGCATTATTTACAATAGCCAAGATATGGAAACAACCTAAGTGTCTGTGCATGGATGAATGGATACATACACAAACATATACACACATACACAATGAAATATTATTATTTAGCATTTAGAAAGAAGGAAATTCTGCAATCTGCCATAACATGAATGAACCTCGAGAACATAATGCTAAGTAATGTAAGCTAGAGACAGAAAAACACATACAGTATGATCTCTCTTATATATCGAATCTAAAAAGTCTGTTGAACCCCAAATATCTGAGACAGGTCTCAGTCAATTTAGAAAGTTTATTTTACCAAGGTTAATGATGTGCCCATGACACAGCCTCAGTAGGTCCTGATGACATGTGTCGAAGGTTATTGGGGCACCGCTTGGTTTTATACATTTTAGGGAGACATGAGACTTCAATCAATATATGTAAGATGTACATTGGTTCAGTCCAGAAAGGTGGGACAACTCAAAGCAGGGAGGGGGCTTTCAGGTAACAGGTAGATAAGAGACAAAGGGTTACATTCTTCAGAGTTTCTGATTAGTATTTTTAAAAGAAGCAATCAGATATGCATTTATCTCAGTGAACAGAGGGATGCCTTTGAGTTCTGTCTGTCCTTTGTCTACAAATAATTTTCTATAGACAAATTGTGAAGGAAATTTATAACTTTTTAATTTTAGTAGCTATCTATTTTAGGAATAGAATGGTAGATAGGTTTGCCATAAGTAGTTCTCACCTTGACTTTTCCCTTTGGCCTAGGGATTTGAGGGTCTTGAGATTTATTTTCCTTTCATATTTTCCACTCTTTTCTTTTTCAAATATTCTGGAAAAAGGATTTAAGAAGAAAATGAGGCTCTGGTCTCAGGTTTTATCTGATCTCTCATAGGGAGAATGATTTATTCTTAGATAAGTAGGTCCCACATTATTAGGAAAGCTCATTTTTAGCAGATTGTAAGCTGAAAAGAGATGGCCTCAATAGACAAAATTATTTAACTCTTGATAACATAGTGTGTGTGTGTGTGTGTGTGTGTGTGTGTGTGTGTGTGTTTATGTATTTATTTTTGGCAGTGAGGATTCCCACACAGGAGAAATAATATTTTTTTTGCAACAGAGTTCAGAAGACAGAACCCAATGTATCCCCAGAACTACCGTCTGTTCTTATCAATACTAGAGAAACTATGAAGTACTTTTCATTCATTCTCTGCATTGCTATTTTTATTGCATATTTGATTATGGTAGTGACAAGGTGAGTACTAAATTATCATATCTTAATGTGTTCTAAGCAAAGAAACAAAATATGGTGAACATAGTAAGTGGTCAAAAATTGATTGAAGTAAAATTTTGGAAAAGAAAGTGAAGGAAGAAAGTGACGACACATTTATTGAATGCTCTACAACTGCTGTAATAACACATTTATTTCAGGCTCAGCATGTTTCAGGCATTGTGATGAAAATAGTTTTATATAGATTATAACTTATTTATCCTCAAAAGAAGTCTTAGAGTAAATCATGCCCTTATCCTTAATTTTATAGATGAAGAAACAAAGGCAAAGATAATTTAAATGACTTAAATGTCATACAATTTATAAGTGGTACAGAGGATACTGGAACACAAATATGCTCTTGCCTTCAACAATTCTATTATAATTTGTTATCTGCCAGGCTGAGGCTCCCATGAGTTTAAGTAATGTCTTCAATGTCACATAGCTAGTTAATTATGGTTCCTGGAATCAAGTTCATAAAATAAAAGCAGCGTGTCAGAAAAGATAGCTGGAATAACAATGGGTAGGTAGCATAAGCCTCTATTTCAGAAGCAGTTCAAGCACATATATAAGAATTTATTTTGTCTGTTTTATCTGCCATTGTTTTCAGCCCATACCTGTCACGTAAGCTACAAATCTATATATGCAGCTGCCTAATTGATTTCTCCCCAAAACTTATTTCTCAAAGTCTTGCTCATTTCAGCAAATGACCTCCTCATCTCTCCAGCCCTCATCTTACTCATGCTGGAAGCCTGGGAAGTATCTCTGACATCACCTTCTCCCTGCATCCATCTCTTTAGAATCTGAATTTTCAAGATATTGTAGATGGACTTTAGGGGAGAGGCATAATCCTTTGAGATCATTAGCTTGTTAGGTTTTCAGTTGTTTGATTACTTACATTTTTCATTAACAAAAAAGATTAAAAGAGTCAAACCTGCAGCTGTTCCTCCACACTTCTGTTTTACCCAAGGCAGCTGATAATCCATTCTGTATACTTTAACTAGGGTAAAATTTTAAAAAACCAGTCAGATTATAACAGTATTCTGCTTAAAACTCTTAAAAAACTCCGCATTGCCTTTAATATACAGTAAAATATGCTCAACACAAAGGGCAGACCATGCATGATTAGAAACCTGCCAATCTTATCAGTCTCATCTTGTTCTACTCACTCTCTTGCTTTTTTTTTTCCATTCTCTCTCCAAATACTTTGACTTATCTGAGTTATTAGATCACATTTAAAAGCTTTCTTATCTCAAGGCCTTTGCATATGCTGGTCAATATGCTTGGAATTCTCCCTTCACTCTACTTTACCTTGCTAAATCCTAATTCATTCTTTTGGTATCAACTTTAATATAACTTTCATAGGGAGATGTTTTAGTCTGTGTATTAGTCTGTTCTTACACTGCTATAAGGAACTTCCTGAAACTGGGTACTTTATGAAGAAAAAAAGTTTAATTGGCTCATGCTTTCACAGTCTGTAGAGGATGCGTGGCTTGGGAGGCCTTAGGAAACTTACAGTTATGATGGACGTTGAAGGGGAAGCTGGCTGAAGCAGGAGGAAGAGAAACGGGGGGAAGATGCTACATACTTTTAAACAACCAGACCTCATGAGAACTCACTCACTATCACCAGAAGGGGAATATCTGCCCCATGATCCAATCACCTCCAATCAGGTCCTTCTCCCCAAATTGAGAATTATAATTTAACATGAGATTTGGGTGGGGACACAGAGACAAACCATATCTTTCCACCCCTGGCACCTCCCAAATCTCATGTCCTTCTCACATTTCCAAACACAATCATGCCTTCCCAACAGTGCCTCAAAGTCTTAACTCATTCCATCATTAACTCAAAAGTCCAAGTCCGAAGACTCATCTGAGGCAAGGCAAGTCCCTTCTGCCTATGAGCATGTAAAATAAAAAAACAAATTAGTTACTTCCTAGATACAAAGAGGGTACATGCTCCCATTCCAATTGGGAAAAATTGGCCAAAACAAAGGGGCTACAGGACCCATGCAAGTCCAAAATCCAACAGGGCAGTCATTAAATCTTAAAGCTTCAAAATACTCTCCTTTGACTCCATTTCTCACTTCCAGGCTGCAGTGGTGCAAGGGGTGGTGCCAAAGGACTTATTCAGCTCCAATCCTGATGCTTTGCACTGTGTAGCCCCTGCAGCTGTTTTTATGGGCTGACATTGAGTGTTTGCAGCTTTTCTAGGTGCATGGTAGAAGCAGTTGGTTGATCTACCATTCTGGGATCTGGAGGATGGTGGCCCTCCAGTTCTCATAGCTCCACTAGGCAGTGCCTCAGTGGAGACTGTATAGGGGCTCCAAATCCACATTTTCCCTCCACTTTCCCCGAGCAGAGGTTCTCCATAAGGGCTCTGCCCCTGCAGCAGACTTCTGCCTGGACATCCAAGCATTTTCATACATCTTACGAAATCTAGGCAGAGGCTTCCAAGCCTGAACTCCTGCCTTCTGTGTGCACACAGGTCCAACACCATGTGGAATCCACTAAGGCATGGGGCTGGCACACTCTGAAGCAATGCTCCAAGCTGTACATTGTCCCCTTTTAGCGATTGCTGGAGATGGAGCAGCTGAGACACAGGGTGTCATATCCTGAGGCTGCACAGAGTAGTGGGGCCCTGAGTCTGGCCCAGGAAACCATTTTTCCCTCCTAGGCCTCAAAACCTGTGATGGTAGGGGCTGCTGCAAAGGTCTCTGAAATGCCCTAGAGGCATTTTCCCCATTGTCTTGGCTATTATCATTTGGCTCCTCATTAATTATGTAAATTTCTGCAGCAAGCTTGAATTTCTCCCCAGAAAACAAGTTTTCGTTTTTTTCCTACATGGTCAGCCTCACATTTTCCAAACTTTTATGCTCTATTTGCCTTTTAAATATAAGTTCCATTCCAGGTCATTTCTCTGTTTATAAAAATTAGCTTAGGCTTTTAAAAGCAGCCAGACCACCCTTGAATGCTTTGCTGCTTAGAAATTTCTTCTGCCAGATACCCTAAATCTTCCCTCTCAAATTGAAAGTTCCACAGATCTCTAGATCAGGTGCAAAATGCCACCAGTCTCTTTGCTAAAGAATAACAAGAGTCACCTTTACTCCAGTTCCCAGAAAGTTCATCTTCTCCATCTGAGACCACCTCAACCTGGACTTCATTGTCCATATCACTATCACCATTTTGGTCACGACAGTTCAACAAATCTCTAGGAAGTTCCCAATTTTCCCTCATCTTTCTCTCTCTTTTTGAACCCTTCAAACTGTTCCAACCTCTGACTGTTCTCTGGTTCCAAAGTTGCTTCCACATTTTCAGTTATCTTTATAGCAATGCCTCACTTCTCTGATACCAATTTTTATAGTAGTCCATTCTCACACTGCTATAAAGAACTATTTGAGACTAGGTACTTTATGAAGAAAAGAGCTTTAATTGGCTCATGGTTCCACAGACTGTACAGGAAACATGACTGGGGAGGCCTCAGGAAACTTACAATTATAGTGGAAGGGAAAGGGGAAGCTGGCATGTCCTACAATGCTGGCTCTGGTGGGAGAGAGAGTGAAAGAGGATGTGCTACACGCTTTTAACCGTCCAGATTTTATGAGAACTCACTCACTCTCACAAAAGCAACCAGAGAAAATCTGCCCCCGTGATCCAATCACCTCCCACCAGGTCCTTTCGGCAACATTGGGAATTGCAATTCAACATGAGATTTGGGTGGGAACACAGAGCCAAACCATATCAGTCTGTTAGGGGTACTATAAGAAAATACGATACACTGCATGGCTTATAAACAACAAACATTGATTTATCATAGGTTTGGAGGCTGGAAAGTCTAAGATAAAAGTGCTGGCAATTCTGTGTCCTGTGAGGGCTTGCTTTCTCATAGATGGCACCTGTCTTATAGATAACTCTGTCCTCACAATCTAGTCATCTCTCCAAAGCCCCAGCTCCTAATACCATCACCTCTGGGGGTAGGATATCCACATGTAAATTTTGGGGTTTGTAAGCATTCAGTCTATTGAAGTAGACCATTCCTGATGCCCCAGTCCACAGCAGACCACTTTAGGGGATATTCCTACAGCACTCTCTGCTTCATCCATGTGAATCATTACAATTTGTAATTATATATATTTTTTAAGTTTAGTATTTAATTGACAACATTGTGTATATTATGATAGATAGCATGATGTTTTGACATATGTGTGCATTGTGAAATGGATAAATCAAGCTAATTAACATATTATTATCTCACATACTTATTTTTTTCATGCTGAGAGCATTTAATGTCCATGCTTCTCATAGCAATTTTCATATGGAAGATATATTTTCATTAACTATAGTCAAGACAAAATTTGCAGAAAGATAAAGTTCTAACTAAAATTAGAAGGATAAGTTCTTGAGCTTATCCTTCTAACTGAAATTTTTTGTTCTTTGACCAATATCTTCCTAATCCACCTACTCTCAATCTCTTTTAACAAGCACTTTACTCTCCGTTTCTGTGAGTTTGGCTTTTTTATAATCTACATATAAGTTAAATCATTTGACATTTTTCCTCCTGTCCTGGATTATTTTACTTAATATAATGTGCTCCAGTTTCAACCACATAGGTGCAAATGACAGGATTTCATTCCTTTTAAAGGCAGGAAAAACATTCTAGTATGTATATATACCACATTTTTTTTTGAGATGGATTTTCACTCTTATTACCCAGGCTGGAGTGCAACGGTGTGATCCCGGCTCACTGCAACCTCCGCCTCCTGGGTTCAAGCAATTCTTCTGCTTCAGCCTCCCGAGTAGCTGGGACTACAGCCGTGCGCCACCATGCCCAGCTAATTTTTGTGTTTTTAGTAGAGATGGGGTTTCACCATGTTGACCAGGATGGTCCCGATCTGTTGACATCATGATCCATCCACCTCGGCCTCCCAAAGTGCTGGGATTATAGGAGTGAGCCACCGCGCCTGGCCTATACCACATTTTTTTACTCCTTCATGTGTTGATGGAAACTTAAGTTCATTTAGTATCTTGGCTATTCTGAATAATGCTGCAAAAACATGGGGGTGCAGATATCTTTCAACATACTGATTTAATATCATGTGAATATTTACTTAGTAGTGGAATTACTGGATCATATTGCAGTTCTATTTTTATTCATTTGAGGAACCTTTACACAGTTTTTTAAATGGCTCTTCTAATTTACATTTTTACCAACAATATTCACATCCACTATCTATCACATCCCACTATCACACGTCACTATATGTCCACATCCACGCCAACACTTGTTGTCTTTTGTTGTTTTGACAATAGCCATTCTAATGGGTATAAGATACTATTTCATTATGGTTTTGTTCACATTTCTCTGAAGACTAATTATGTTAAGCGTGTTTTTATGCACCTTTCTGCTATTTGTATGTCTTCTTTGAGGTCTTTGCCCTATTTTTGATTGGGCAATTTTTTTCGGCTATCTATTGTGAATATTTACCTTTTATTGGATTATGGTTTGCAAACATATTCTCCTATTCTGTAGGTTACCTCTTTACTCTGCTTATTGTTTCTTTAGCTATGAAGAAGGTTTTTGGTTTTCTATAATCCCGTTTGTCTATTTTTGCTTTAGTTACCTGTGCTTTTGGCATCATATTGAAAACAATCTTTGCCCAGAACAATGTCATGGAGTTCTTCTCCTATGTTTTTGTCTAGTAGTTTTACAGTTTATGGTCTTACATTTAAGTCCTTAAACAATTTTGAGTTGATTCTTGTATATGGAGATAAGGGTCTAATATAATTCTTCTGTGTGTGGATATGTAGTTTTCTCAGCACCATTTATTGAAGAGACTGTTTTTTTCCCCTCTTATTACCTTTGTCAAAAATCAAATGACCATAAAACATGGATTTTTTTTCTCATGCCTATATCTTGTCCCATTAGTCTATGTGTCTGTTTTATGCAGGTACCATGCTGTTTTGATTGATACAGCTTTGTTGTAGATTTGAAGTCAGGTAGTGTGATGCCTCCAGCTTTGTTCTTTTTGCTCAAGGTTGCTTTGGCTATTCCAGATATTTTGGGGTTCCAAACAAATGTTAGGATTGTCTTTTCCGTTTTTGTGGCAAATGCCATTGGAATTTTGATATTGACTGAATCTGTAGATCACTTTGGGTAGTATTAAGATTTTAACACTGTTAATAATTCTAACTCATGAACACTGGATATCTATCCACTTATTCATGTATTCTTCATTAATTTTGTCAATGTTTTGCAGTTTTCAGTGTTCAGATCTTTTTCCTCTTTGGTCAAATTTATTCCTGAGTTTAAATTTTTTTGTATCTATTGAAATTAGATTAAATTGTTTTTGAATAATTTGTCGTTGGTGCATAGAAATGCTACTGATTTTGTATGTTGATTCTGTGTTCTTCAACTTTATTGAATTTATTTATTTGTCCTAACAGTCTCTGTTAAAACAGTGGCTCTGGGGTTAGGGATGGGAGAGGTGGAGGATCCTTTCCCAAGGCTGATCAATAGAAACTGCTTCTTGTGTGGGGAGGGGTGTGTAGCTGCATCTCCTTGTATGGGGTTCTCCAGTGGGAATGGATATTGTTTACATCAGTTGCAGGGATGCCTGTGTTCTCTGCAGAGCAGGCCAGTGGTGACCAACATGATTCTCCTCACATGGCTGATATCTATAACTTCTGCATTTCTTTGCTCCTAGCAGTCGTCCGATGCCTCAGATATGCTAATCTTGCCAGCAATCCTTTCCATGTGCAAAATCTCTGGGTTTTATTTTGCTCCACTGTGATGCTGCAGATTCTTTAATGAGCCCTCAAGTCATCTCTGAGCTATTCTGGCTTTTGAAATCTGTCTATATGTGGTTTGTGGGGAGGGGGGGAGCAGGGGCAATGAGCACCAGTATCTGACACTGCACCATTGTTGTGACATCACCCTATAATATATTTTTTAAATCATTTGTTTAATGCATATTTCTCCAACTAGACTAAAGACCACATGAGGGAAAGACCTTTATATTCATCAATGTCGAGCATCCTACTTGATGCATAGTTGTATGTGCTCAGTAAATACTTACTGAATAAATCAGTTGATGAAGAGATAGATAGAAGGATGGATAGGTAGTGTTATTTTTATTTTAGTTCAACTAAAAATTGAATGACCTTTTAGAAGATATCTTCCAATCTCAACAATTTCTTCCTGCTTAAAATTGCTTTTTCTTTTGGTTCAACCAAACTTCCCTCTCTTACTTCCTTTCCCATCTGACAACTTTTATCTAATCGCCTTCATAGTCTTCTATTTCTCTCCTCTATTTCTCTGCTCATCTCCTGGCTATTTAGCCTCCCAGATTTCTGTTGTTAGGTCACTAGTCTTTTGTCCATGTACTCTACTGAGATGATCTCCTCCAAACCAATCACTCCTTTGTTAATGGCTCTGGTGATTTCATATATCTATACAATACCTTGCCCTCAAATTTCAGATAATGTGAACTGCTGACATCTTCATTTTGAGTTTCAAATCCATAATAACTAGAGCCAAGCTTATATTTTCCTGCAAATCTGCTTCTGTTTCTAGGTTTTCCATCTGCATTCTTATGTGTGGAAGTGTGTTGCCCCCCTGTGCAAATATCTATCATAGCACTTCAGCACATTTCATTGAAATTCTGCCTTTATTATATAAGCAGTTAACAACTTTTAGACAGGAGCCATGTCTGATTTATCTTTGTGCTCTTAGCACAAACATGAGGCTGGCATGGTGGCTCACACCTGTAATGCCAGCACTTTGCGAGGCCGAGGCAGATGGAGCACCTGAAGTCAGGAATTTGAGACCAGCCTGTCCAAGATGGTGAAACCCAGTCTCTACTAAAAATACAAAAGTTAACTGGGCATGGTAGCAGATGCCTGTAATGCCAGCTACTCAGGAGGCTGAGGAAGGAGAATTGCTTGAACCCAGAAGACGGAGGTTGCAGTGAGCCAAAATGGTGCCATTGTACTTCCAGCCCAGGCAACAGAGCAAGACTCCATGTCAAATACATAAATAAAAAAATATAAAATAAATAAATCAGTCATGGTTCTTGTGTAAAAGTTGTTAACTGCTTTTATAGACTTAGCATAGTATATGGCATAGAGTTGGTATTTGGGTGCATTGATGATATGAGTTCATGTCTGAATGTCACAATCATTGCAGATTCCTTAACTTGACCTCTTGTAGTTATATTTGATATATCTTTGCTGCAGGATTATGGCATTCAGGCAACCACTACATTTCATGGATTCTACCTCTAAAATATCTCATAGACTTCCTTCTTTCCAATTTTTCTTCCCTTATCCATAATCCTTCACAAAACTATAGCAATGACTTATTAACCGTTATGATTACATATATATTTTTCTTATCAGTATATCCTATAAAATGTTCTCTTCCTTCTCATCTATCTGACAGATGTTCAATGGGTGATTACCGTTTCCCAGACAGCTTTAGACACTGGAGATATAACAGTTAACAAGACAGAACAACTTGTCAAGGAGCTTTCTTCTGATTGGAGGAGACCTAAAATTAAGCAACAGCCAGATTTATTATACATTTTAAGATACTGTTAAGTGCTATGAAGAAAAAGTAAAGCAGAAAAAGTTGATAGACAAGTGGTTCCTTGGTGTGTTAGTGAGGAAAATATTTAGATTGGTTAGTCAGGTAAAGGTGTATCTGAAGAGGTAACATTTTAATAAAGTAAAAGAGTAAATTCCAAATGAAATTCTCTTTTTGCAACCCAGACTCATGTGACAGATTCTCTAGAAAGCGTTCACCAATATCTACATCTGGAATTGATATTTCGATCTTTGCTGTCCCCATAGTTCTTTGCTAATATGTCAGCTGTAGGTGTTCTTAAATATATCTTTTTATTAGAGCCCAGTTGATTCAATGTCTTCAAACATTTCTCTATGGCCCTATCATATTTCCAGTTAAAAAAAAATAAAGATCTTCATAATAGTTTGAAAAGCACTTGTCCAGGTCATTGCCCCCTACTTTATAGATTTCAGTTGAGCCCCATGTATTGTAATTTACAAGCTCAAACATGTACTGGCAATTATTCCCCTTTGTCCATGTATCACCTATTAGAATGTGACATCTTTAAAGGCAGGAATGTGATCTAAATTCTATTTTCTCCCACTTCTGCAAATTGCTGCTGTTGCACATCATATTTGTTGAATTTGTACTATTATCATAGACTATACAGAGATTCATTAAGTGATGTTTGTAGAAAAGCCATAATAGAGTAGATAATCACTGCAATGCAAGTTTTTTATTAGAAGAATACTTGCTGTACATTGGCTTATTATGGAAATTCAATGCACTGTGGATCAAAATCAACTGTAAAACCACGATTTTTTCTTATACTTTATTTTTCCACATATTTTAGTTCTCCTATATATTCAATACCTTACTCAGAATTCTTGGTTATAGATGAGGAATTCTTCATTGAGATTTATCTTAAGAATGCTATAGGAACAATGAAAATTATAAATAATCTGCCATTTCTCTGAATCAAATAAGTGTCTCACTGTGCAGGTAGTGACATGGAAAGCAAACTGCTGGGCCCTGCCATAGTTCCAGGAATTACCTTTTCTTTTAGGTGGGGGGTATTGAGCCATCTGCTCCAGGTTAGCAGTGTGGAAAAGTGATTTACTGAATAGATTAGAAAGCCATTTCAAAGAAATGAACAATTGTTTGACAATAATAGACTTTTTAGTTTTTTTGTTTTTTTATCTTTATAAAATGTAATGCTTATTATTATAAAAGAAATGCATGTTCATTTGTAGATGCAACAAAATGCAGAAAAATATAACTAAGGAAACACACCACGATGGTAATTTATAATCTCATTGCCCAAAGATAATAACTGTTTGAATTTTGGTGTACCTTTTTCTAGTGTTTTTGTCTATGTGTATGTATATGTGTGCATGTACAAAAACGTATATGCATGTTTGCATTTTTAAAGGTTACTAAAAATAGTTGAACACATTACAAAATTCACTATACTATGCAAATTCTACTTGTGGATAGATGTTACAAACCTTACGTTTTTGCCACCTTTTTTTCATAGCCGTAAGGAAATGAAGGAATGAATTCTGACTGTCACTGGTAGTGGCGATATTCTGTGATGAACAGACCACAGAATTGATGAGTGCCATGTGCCAGGAGAGGCACACATGCAACATTTGTAAGAGCAGACAAATAACAGAGTTTCGTTATAAATAGGTTTTGATTACATGCTCACATGTAACTTACTGAATAATTATTTTTTGTAAATATCCATTTGTCTTTGAATAACCGTATTTTCAAAGTTAAGATCTATCTTATGTACAGTTTATAGCTTGCTCTTTTCTTTTTTTAAACTTTTATTTTAGGTTCGGATGCATATATGCAGGCTTGTTATGTAGGTAAAATTGTGTCACGGGGGTTTGTTGTACAGATTACTTTACCACCCAGCTAATATGCCAAGTACCAGCAGTTATTTTCCCTGAAGAAATTTTTTGGAAGATAAATTTTAAAATGTATTTTTGATACAAATAGTAGTTTTCTAGATTAAAAATTGCTATATTTTAAATATAATGTAGAGTTACTTCCAAATAATTTTTATTGGTTCATTTATTATTTAAGTACACGAGTGGATTTTATTTTATTCAAATGTGGCATTGACCTTATGCTGATGTTTATTTCTACCTAGTACTTTTATAATGAAGGGGAGGCAGCATTGCACTGAAAGGCAAGAACACAATCTTCTTGCCTTGACATTTGCTGTGAACCATTATATGATGTTGAACAAATTACTTAACATAATAATTTTATCTATATCTTCAGTCTTTTATAAAGTACCTTTTAGTAATAACAATATTGTATAAATGTTATTGAATACAATCTTTTTGTTGTAATAAGAGTGTGCTCTAATTAGGCGAAAGGGGGCATTATTAAAAGAATCGTAGATGTCTCACGGAGCCGAAAGTCAATATTGTAACTGAGCCTCAGCAGTGATCTGGAACTTGGGGCTCATATGGCTAGCATAGATTTTTTCCTCCCTGACATTCTGCATGTCTGTATCATTCAGTCAAACTGAACTTAGAATTTATTCCCAGCTTTGAATTATTTAGGAAACAAACATTCACACTAATGGTGTCAGAAGCCCATCTTTATCTGGTTCAACCAACTGTGGTCTATGAGTAGGGTTCGGGTAAGAGGGTCATGTTATATGAACATGTTTTCTAGGATCCCTACAACTGTAGCTATGGGGGTGAGAGATGTGTAATGGTGATTGGATGAGTACTGAGATTCAGTTCCCAGGAAAGAGAGTTTGAGAATTTTGACAAGCTGTGGTATGCAGAATAATTCTTCCTCTCCAAAATGTCTATGATGTAATCCCCAGAATTTTTGAATATATTACATTACATGGCAAGGGAGAATTAAGGTGGTATAGAGAATTATGATTGCTAATCAACTGATCTTGAGAAAAGGAGATTATTCTAGATGATCTGGACAGGCCCAATGTAATGTGAAGGGTCTTAATCGCATAGAGGTAGAAGGTCAGAGTCAGAGAGAGATTTGAGAATAATATCCTACTGGCTTTGAAAGTAAAGGGGCCACAAGCTAAGGAATGCAGATGGCCTCTAGAAGGTGGAAAAGGCAAGAAAATAGATTTCCCTCAAGATCCTCCAGAAAGAATGTCACCTCATTAATGGCTTGATCTTAGTCCAGTGAGACTCATTTTGCACTTCTGCCTTCTAGACTATAAGATAAGACATTTGTGTTGTTTTAAGTCACTACACTCCAGTTCATTTGTTAGAGCTGCAATAGGAAATTAATATAGAAGTTAATTCAATAGTATTCCTGTATATTTAGAGATGGCATCTTTACTCAGGGAAAAATATGTAATCGTGAACTATTCTAAATACAGGGAAAAATGAATTTATTATAAAAATTATAAAACACTGATCTTTCATAACTATAATTTCTTAAATTATTTTGTAAATACTTATTAAATCGTTGAGCCTACAATGTGCTAGCCATTAGACGAAACTAGTAAATGAGAGATGCAAACTAGGCACCAAAGAGATTAGCACTAAACCACTGGTGTCATTATATACATTCTCTAGGTCGTCCCAGACACAAAAGAACTATACTTTATACACATTCATATTCAGTGAGATAAAGCTTATGTGTTACCTAAATAAGTGCAAAGTCCCCAGAATTAACTTCCAATCATTTTTCTATACATTGAAACATTCGTCTTTTGTTCATGACTGTAATATAGAATTCAGCTTATTCTGATTTCTTCTTTAGGCTCTATTCCACCACAGCACTAAAATCTCCACCCTCAAATGCTCTGGTAATTAAAATAGCATTAATTGTTTTAAATAATTTAGAATTCTATTCAACATAATTTCTGAAGTCTTTTTCCAGTGTGCATAAATTCCTGCCTAAATGTGTATCCATTTGTAGCACTGCATTACAACAGAATTTTTTTTCAGAGAGACTTTGTTTCTGAACAACAGAATTCTAAAAGACAGGTATTATGCAAGGTGCAAATAGATTTTGGGATTTTTAAAGTCTTGAGATAATTAGCTGCCTTTGATCAAGAGAAGTTTATGTTTGTGTACATCAGCCAATCAATCCATGAAATCTATTTATTTCTTACAGCAAAATGTTTTCAGCAAAGAGTATCTATGAAAACATAAAAGTTTAGATGTAGCTGAAAATCATCACCATGTCAATTCTGGTCCCTTTCATCATTAGATTTTATTTTTTTCCATGAGAACTCTCTGTTAAATATGTCTTTTATTTTTTAAATTTTATTATTATTTTTAAGACGGGATTTCACCATGTTGGTCAGGCTGGTCTTGGTCTTGAACTCCCGACCTTAGAGAGAGGTTGTACAATGCATCTCTAGACAGGATTCTATCATGGCACTGGATTCACAAAGGCCTCCCCTCATCTTCTGGAGTGTTGATGGGGTCATATGCATTTAGGCTTATCTCTGTCTCAGAGTTCCTGTCTGACATTTCCTTTTCCATTTTGTATAACACAGATAAAGTAATGTATCACAGCCTCTTCCTCAATTGCCACATATACATACACATGCCAACCATACTCACACAAAATATGTGCTGGTATGTTATAGTTCACAAATTTGTTTGGAATGGAAGGGCACAGAATAGTGGTTCACCTTTCAGCAACAGAAAAAAATGTCAAATTCAACATTCTGGCATGCCTGATTGCATTAGGTTTTTATTGTTGCCATAGCAAATTGACAAAAGCTTAGTTGTTCAAAACAAAACAGATTATTTACAGCCCTGGAAGTCAGAAGGAAATCACACTAAAATCAGTGTCAGCACGTCTGGTTTCTTCTGGAAGCTGCAGAGAAAACTATGCTTTCTTGCCTTTGTCAGCTTCTAGAGATGGGATCATGGATCTTTTCCCTATATTCAAAGAGAATCACTCAGAATTCTGCTTTCATTGTTCCATCTGTTTTCTCTTACTTTGATCTTCTGGCTTCTTTCTTATAAGGGTCCTTGCCATTACACTGGGCTCACCAGATAATTAAAGATACTCTCCATGCTCAAGATCCTTGATTTAATCACATCTGAAAGGTTTCTTTTGCCATGTACTGGAGATTATGATGTGTACATTGTGGGTGGGGATCATATATTCTGCCAACAACAGAGATAACAACATATAAAATGTTTATTTTTCTTCCTACCATCAGGGAAACTTTACTGCAATTTACATAGTGCCTCAGTCTCATACATCTTAATAGCTCCTCTATCTTCTCCTCTCCACTCCTCCATCAGTTTTTCTCTTCACCATGCTTCTCCTAGATTTCTCTAGGTAACTTCAAGCTTGTCCTACTTTTTATATATAGCCATTCAACTCTGTTGTGCTTTTACAAGCAAAGTCTAATACTTGTCTATCTTTGCCTATCTGAAATTATCAAAGTTTAAGCAGAAAGGCAGAGTTTTTCATTTAACTGGAACCATTATCTCTAGTGAATGAATGTGGAAAGAAAAAAATACCCTTATATTATGTAGAGATTTGACCCTAAGACCTAGAGAACTCCTCCCTATTATAGTCAACTCTGCTGGATATTATATGAATTGTGAAAATTTGCCTTTTATTTTGTCCGCAGACTATTTATTGGTCTCCTACCTTTGGACTTAGCGAAAGTGAGTCTTTTTTTATAAGGTCCGGATGAGAGACTGCCAAAGTCAACCATGTTATGTAGCTCATGTCTTTTAGAACTTTTGGAGCTTTGAGAATTCATCTCCTATTACAATGTCTTTCCAGAGTAGAAACAGAAGCCTTCTCACTTAGAGGCTACTGCAACGTTATTTTACCACATTGAACAGATAGGAAGGAAGAACCAGAAAAATAATAAAAAGGGAGTTGTTATGAGTTTAATTGTGTTCTCCAAATTGCACATGTTGAAGTCCTAATCCCTCTTATCTGAGAATGTGACCTTATTTGGGAGGAGGATCTTTAGAGACGTAATCGAATTAAGACAAGGTCATTATGGTGAGCATTAAATATAGTAAGACTGATGTATAAAAGGGGAAGATGGCCACATGAAGATTTAGACAGTAGAGGAAGAGATTGGAGCCACATTATACACGCTAAAATATGCCAAGGATTGATGGCCACTACCACCAGAAGCGAAGAGGCAAGGAAGGATTATACCACACATGTTTCAGAGGGATTGTAGCCTTGACAATACCTTAATTTTGTATTTCTAGCTTTTGGAACTGTAAGACAGTAAATGTTGTGCTAAACAACCGAGTGTATGCATGCTACTTGCTACAGAAGTCCTAGGAAACAAAGGCAGTTGCCAAACACAGAAAACAGCTTTGACTTCATAGCAACTTCAAACTCTAAGTGTGTGGGTAGAACCTACCTATGTCTACTCCTTCCAGCAATGGAAGAAATAAAGATGAGGAAACTTGAACCCTTCAAAATGTCAGATCTGCCACTTATTCTTCACGTACGGTTGTTTATTGTATGTTACATTTATGGCCAAACAGATCTATAGTCAATCTGGTACATGGTTGATCATTCAAGGAGGAGATTTTTAGATAATCAGAAGAGTCCTACTTGCCTCTTGGTGAAAGTCATATCCCAGAAACAAAGGCCCAACGTAAGACTTGGATTTAATTATAAGAATATACATAATCTCACCACACACACCTATGAGATGCAGACTTTCTAAGAGGAAATAGATAGGAAGTATCCAAGTGAAGAGGGGAGACATAAATAAGGATATTAGAGTTATGTGAAGCCTCTGGTACCTCCAGCTAGGGAAAGAAACCTTAAACACAGCTTACTTCCTAGCCAGCTTAAACTAAATTCTCATTAGAGTCCTATTTATCTTAGTTTGTATTATCCAACATATGTCTGATTTTTAATGCAAAATTACAATGCATGCCAAAACACAAGAATAATATAGCATGAAGAGACAAACATCAGAGCCAGACTTATATATGACACAGTTGTTGAATTTATAAGACAAGAAATGTGAGCTAACCATAATTAATAATATAAAGCCTTTAATAGAAGAAGTAAGCAACATGCAAGCTACAAAAATGTTAGATTTTAAACCAACTATGTCAGTAATTATTTTAAATGTGAATCATATAAAAGCAGCAATTAAGGAAGAATATGGTCACAGTAAATATATTTTTAAAAAAGACCTTCTTCAATCTCATGTACATGAAAATCAATTTAAATGTAAAGACTCAGATAGATTAAAAGTAAAGGAATTGAGAAAGATATGCCACATTAATTCATAATAAGAAAACTCGAATTACTATATAAGTTTCAAACAATGAAGAAATAAAGAATATTATTAGGTTATTCAACAATGAAAGAGTCAATTCTCCAAGAAGACATCTCAATTCAAAATCTGTATGCATCTAATAACAAAGTGTCAAAAAACATGAGGCAAAAGTGATAAAAATACAAGAAGAAATAGTGAAACCAGCTATTATTATGCTTGAGACGATGATAGGTTTAGAAATACTTCTCTGCATAATTGATAGATAAAGCAGGGAGAAAATCAGTAACGTTGTAGATAATCGGAACAGCACCACCAATCAGCTGGATCTAATTGATATTTATAGAATATCCATATAAAAACACCAGAAAACATATTCTTCTTAAGCTCTCATGGAACATTCACCCAGAAGGACCACATTCTGTGCCATAAAACACAAATGTGAAAGAATAGAAAGCATGCAAAGCATATCTAAGACCACAATGAATTTAACTACAAATCAGTAACAGAAAGATAGCTGAAAGACCACAAGATTGCCTTCCTTCCTCCCTCCCCCCCTCTCTTCTTCCCTCCCTCCTTTCCCTTCTTCTTCCTTCTCTACAAAAATGTAGAAGTGACTTTGGAACTGGGTAACAGGCAGAGGTTGGAATAGCCTGGATGGCTCAGAAGGAGACAGGAAGATATTGGAAAAGTTTAGAGGTTCCTAGTGACTTGTTGAATGGTTTTGACCAAAATGCTGATAGTGATATGGAAAATGGAGTCCAGGCTGAGGTGGTCTCAGATGTAGATGAGGAATCTATTGGGAAGTAGAATAAAGGTGACTCTTGCTATGTTTTAGCAAAGAGACTGGTGGCATTTTGCCCCTGCCCTGGAGATCTGTAGAACTTTGAACTTGAGTATGATAATTTAGGGTATCTGGTAGAAGAAATTTCTGAGTGACAAAGCATTCAAGAGGAAGCAGAGCATAAAAGTTTGGAACATTTGTAGTCTGACTATGCAATAGAAAAGAAAAACCCATTTTCTGAGAAGAAATTTAAGCCTACTTCAGAAATTTGCATAAGTAATCAGAAACCTAATGTTAATCACCAAGACAATGGGGAAAATGTCTCCGAGCCATGTCAGAGATCTTCATGGCAGCTTCTCCTCCCTGCTCTGTGCAGCCTTGGGAAATGGTGCCCTGTATCTCAGCTGCTTCAGCTCCTGCCATGGCTAAACAGAGCCAAGGTACAGCTCAGACCATTCCCTCAGAGGGTACAAGCCCCAAGACTAGGTGGCTTCCACATGGTGTTGAGCCTATGGGTGCAGAGAAGTCAAGAATTAAAGTTTAGGAACCTCCACCTATATTTCAGAAGATGTATGAAAATGCCTGGAAGTCCAGGCAGAAGTGTGTTGCAAGGGTGGAACCTTTATGGAGAACCTCTGCTAGGGCAGTGTGGAAGGGAAATGTGGGGTAGGAGCCCCCACACAAAGTCACCACTGGAGCTGTGAGAAGAAAACCACCATTCTCCATACCCCAGAATTATAGATCCACTGACAGCTTGCACTATGCACCTGGAAAAGCCACAGACACTTAATGCAAACTGATGAAAGCTGTTGAGAGGAAGGCTATACCTTGCAAGCCACAGTGGGTGGAGTTGTCCAAGACCATGGGAACTCACCTTTTCCATCAGTGTGACCTGGATATGAGATATGGAATCAAAAGAGATCATTTTGGAGCTTTAAGGTTTCATGAGTGTTCTATCAGATTTTGGACTTGCATGGGGCCTGTAATCCCTTTGTTTTGGCCAATGTCTCCCATTAAAAACAAGTGCATTTACCCAGTGCCTGTACCCAATTGTATCTAGGAAGTAACTAACTTGCTTTTGATTTTACAGGTTTATAGGTGGAAGAAACTTGCCTTGTCTCAGATGACACTTTGGACATGGATTTTTGAGTTAATGCTAGAATGAATTAAAATTTTGGGGAACTATTGAAAAGGCATAGTTGCTTTTTGAAATGTGAGGACATGAGATTTGAGAGGGCCCAGGGACAAAATAATATGGTTTGTCTCTGTGTTCCCTTCCAAATATCACCTACAATTGTAATCCCCATAATCCCCACATCAAGGGCAGGAATAGGTGGAGGTAACTGGATCATAGGTGTCATTTCCCCATGCTGTTCTCATGACAGTGAGTGAGTTGTCACAAGATCTGATGGTTTTATTAGCATCTGACATTTCTCCTGCTTGCACTCACTCTGTCCTACCACCCCATGAAGAAGGTGCCTGCTTCTTCTCCTTTGTCTTTTGCCATGATTGTAAGTTTTCTGAGGCCTCCCCAGAAATCTGAAACTGTCAATTAAACCTCTTTCATTTACAAAGTAACCAGTTTCAGGTATTTCTTCATAGCTATGTGAGCACAGACTAATGCATAACCTATCTATTTTATCAATTTTTTTCAAAAACCAACTCCTGGATTCTTTGATCCTTCAAAAGGTTTTTCATGTCTCAGTTTCCTTCAGTTCAGCTCTGATTTTGGTTATTTCTTGTCTTCTGCTAGTTTTTTGGTTTGATTTGTTCTGGCTGCTCTAATTCTTTTAGTTGTGATGTTAGGTTGTTAATTTGAGTTTTTTGTTTTGTTTTGTTTTGTTTCTTTGAGGTGGACATTTAGCGCTATGACTTTCCCTCTTAACACTGCTTAAGCTCTGTCCCATAGATCCTGGCATGTTGTATTTTTGTTTTTATTATTTTCAAAGAACTTATCAATTACTGCCTTAATTTTATTATTAACCCAAAAGTTATTCAGGATCATGTTGTTTAATTTCAATGTAATTGTATGGTTTTCAGCTATTTTCATATTCTTGACTTTTATTTTCATTGTGCTATGATCTGAGAGTGAGTTTAGTATGATTTAGGTTCTTTTATGTTTTTTAGGATTGCTTTATGTTCAATTATGTGTTCTATTTTAGAGTATATGCCACATGGCAATGAAAATAATGCATGTTCTGTTTTTTTGTTTTTTTTTTTCAGGTGAAGAGTTCTATAAAGGTCTATCAGATCTATTTGGTCCAATGTTGAGTTTAGGTCCTAAATATCTTTGTTAATTTTCTGCCTCAATGATCTGTCTAATACTGTCAGTGGAGTGTTGAAGTCTCCTATTATTATTGTGTAGATGTCCATTTCTCTTTGTAGTTCTTTAAGAACTTGCTTTATGAATATGTGTGATCCTGTGTTGGGTACATATATATTTAATATAATTCTTCTTGTTGAATTGAACCCTTTACCATTATGTGATGCCTTTTTAGATCTTTGTTGATTTGAAATCTGTTTTGTATGAAATTAGGATTGCAACCCCTGCTTTTTTCTGTTTTTCATTTGCTCGGTAGATTTTCTTTCATCCATTTATTTTGAGCCTATGTAGGATTGCAACACCTGATTTTTTCTGTTTTTCATTTGCTTGGTAGATTTTCTTTCATCCCCCCCTTTTTTTTTTGAGCCTATGAATGTCATTACATGTGATATGGTTTTCTTGAAGACAGCATACCATTGAGTCTCGCTTTTTTATCCAGCTTACCACTCTGTGCCTTTTCAGTGCGGTATTTAATCCATTTATATTCAAGGTTAGTATTAATATAAGTCAGATTCTGTAATGTTGTTGTTAGCTGGCTATTGTTAGCTTGTTTGTGTGGTTGTTCTATAGTGACACTAGTCTGTATGTTTAAGTGTGTTTTTGTATTAGCTAGTATTGGATTTTCCTTTCTATATTTAACACTCTTTCTGAAATCTTCTGTAAGGCAGGTCTGGTGGTAATGAACGCTCTCAACATCTGCTTGCATGAAAAGAAACTTATATATCCTATACTTAGAAAGCTTAGTTTGGCTGAATATGAAATTCTTGGTTGAAGATTTTTCTTGAATAATGTTGAATATAGGCCCCCACTCTTTCTGGCTTGTCAGATTTCAGCTGAGAGATCTGTTGTTAGCCTGATGGGGTTCCTTTTTTTAGGTGACCTGTCCTTTCTCATTAACTGCCTTTATTATTTTTTTCTTTCATTTGAACCTTGAAATATCTGATGATTTAGTGTCTTAAGAAGTATCTTCTTGTGTAGAATCTTGATGAAGTTTTCTGTATTTCCTGAATTTGACTGTTGGCCTCTCTAGCAATGTTGGAGAAGTTTTCATAGATGATACCCTGAAATATGTTTCCTAAGTGGTTTGCTTTCTCCCCCTCCCTTTCAGGGATGCCAATGATTAATAGATTTGGCACTTTTATATAATCCCATATTTTGGGGAGTTTTTGTTCATTGCTCTTTATTCTTTTTTCTTTATTTTTGTTGACTATCTTATTTCAGAGAACAAGTCTTTAAGTTCTTTCATCAGTTTGGTTTATTCTGCTGTTAATACTTGTGATTTCATTGTGAATTTCTTGTATTGTGTTACTCAGCCTTATCAGACCAGATATTTTTTTTTTATACTAGCTATTTCATCCTTCAGCTCCTGTATCACTTTATTATCATTCCTCCTTTCCTTGGATTGGGTTTTGTCATCCTACTCAATCTCAATAATCTGTGTGTCTATCCATATTTTCAATTCTATTTCTGTCATTCCAGCCAGTTCAGCCTGGTTAAGAACTCTTATTGGAGAACAGATGTGATCATTTGGAGGACATACACACTCTGGCCATTCGAGATACTGGGGTTCTTGTATTGATTCATTTTCATTTCTGTGTGTGAGTGTACCTTTAACAGTATATATTTAGTACAGTCAATAGACTTCTTTTCTGGATGTTTTCAACAGGCTAAGGCTTTGTGCAGGGTCTTTATTTGAAGCTGACTTCTTGTTTCTGGTTTCAGAGGTGGATATGTTAGTTAGGTGTTGAAGCTTTGAGGTATGATCCAGCAGGTGGCACTTAGGTTTATTTGTCAGTTGGTAGACTTTTGCTCAGTTGTATGGCTCACCTATGTTTCCTCACAGTTTCAAGTGGGTTCCCTCTCAATGCTTTGAATGTGTGGGTTGTTCTCCGCTTTGAGTGCTGGCTGTAGATTATTACTTGACACTCCTGGGCTGCCCACAGCAGCTTTGGGAAAATCTTGGTGTTTATCTTCCTTCCTCAACTTGGAGGGAGCAAAGGAAGCCACCTTAGTAGTGCTAGTGGTTGAAGGTTGTTTACTTCTCTCCTGAGAGCTCTACCCCAGAGTGATGCAGATCAGCAATCACCTAGTGCAATCAGACCAGGATGGAGTGTCTGTGCTGTGTTCCCAAGTCAAGGGTTCCCTTTATGGGGATATGCAGTAGGATGTGTGTGGGATCTGAGGGAGACTGACTGGACGCTTCTCCTTGGGTCAACTGCAGCTTGTTGGAAGGATGGATAAGGCACTTAGGGTCTTTGCTCATTCATTTTTCCAAGGGTGGCAAGGGCAGTTCCACTGTGGAGCAGTGGCAGAGGGGCTTTTAGTTGCCCCTGGAGGCTCTGTCTGGGGAGTTGCCAGGTTGCTACTGACTTGATAGCTCTGGTGTGGGTTGGCTGGAGGCCCAGGCCTGGAGGACCTGACCATTGGAGAGATATGGGAATGAGAATCCACATAACTGTCTGGCTGCTTTTCTGTAGGGCTGCTGTCATACGCTTGGGACTCATTATAGTCTCTTGTCTCAGATTTTTCAGTACCTGGAGGAGTAATCAGTGGAGACTGTGAAACATCAAAGAGGGCAGCCTGTCCCTCCCTCTGGGGGCTTTGTTCCAGGAAGGCATGGGCCTGTTCCTGGCTCTAAGGTACCAGTAGGAGGTGGCTGGAGACCTGGTTAGGTGGTTCTGCCCAGTGAGGAGGAATGAGATTGATGTCCCACTTTAAATAAGCACTCTGGCCATGTTTTGGGAGAAGAGCTGTATTGTACTGGGGGCCCACTTCAGTCCATAATTGCCTCACACACTCAGATTCATGAAGGTTGGAATGGCTAAATTGCCCAAACAGCAAAGATGGTGCCCTGCCTCTCCCTCTGGGAGCTTGGTCCCAGGGAGGTTATAAGTCTCTGTTGGCCCCAATTGGGAAGTCCAGCCCAGTGAAGAGGAATGAGATGGGGACCCGCTTAAAGAAGCATTCTGTCCATGTTATGGTAGAGCTGTGCTGTGCTGGAGAATCCCTTTTACCCTAGTCAGCTCAAACTCTTCAATGCCCGAAGGCTGAAACAGCTAAGTCTCCCAAACAGCAAAGATGGCAGCTACTCTCCACCTGGGATCTTCTTCTTATGGAGGGGCAATGCCACTACTGGTGGCTGGCTGGAATTCCAAGCTAGTGGATCTTACCTTGTGAGGTGCTATGGAAGTGGAGCCTGCAGTATGTTTCTGCTTAGCCTCCTGGATTCACCCTTCTACCTAGAGGTATGCACAGGATCTAACCTCCCATTTTCCAGAGCTGCAACTACTTTTGCCAGAATGCCCAAGTACCTAAGGCTCCAAGGTCTCCATGCATACTTGAGCTGCTGTTCTGCCAAGAATCTGCATAGCTCCATCTGCCAGAGTGAAGGCCCTGATGGAGTGGGTCCACAAGGAGATCTCCTGACCTGAAGGTTGCTAAAATCCATGGGAAACGCATGGTTTCCTTGAGTCACACATTAATTCACCACTTACCTGGGTGGGGGCAGTTCCTCTGGCTCCATGTTGCTCCTGGATGGGTCATTGTCCTGTTGTTTGTTTTCTTTATTCTCTATGGGTCAAGTTGTTTCTTTGATTAGTTCTAATGCGAGTACCTAGATGTTTCAGTTGAAGGTGCTGTATTTACTTGCCCCTTCTGTTTCTCTTCAAGAGAGCCATGCACACTAGCTGCTTCTTGTCAGTGATCTTGGCCACTCCCCCTCTTTTTTCTTTATTAGTCTAGCTAGCAGTATTTCTATCTTATTACTTGTTTTCAAAGAATCAACCCTTAGATTCCTTAATCTTTTATATTTTTTTAATGTGTGAATTTCCTTCAATTCAGCTCTGATTTTGATTATTTCCTCTGCTACCTTTTTGGTTGTTTTGTTCTTGTTTTTCTAGTTCCTCCAGGTGTGATGTTAGACTGTTAACTTGTGATCTTTTTCACATTTTAATGTGGATGTTCAATGCAATAAACTTTCCTCTTACTTTGTTTTGAGTATATCCAAGAGATTCTGGTATGTTATATTTTTGTTTTCATTAGTTTCAAAGAATTAATTGATTTCTAACTTAATTGGATTACTTACCTAGATGTCATTCAGGAGCAGGTTGTTTACTTTCCATGTAATTGTATGGATTTATGTGATTTTGTTTGCATTGACATCTATTTTTATTGCACTGTGGTCCAAGAGTGTGTTTAGTATTTCTAATGTTTATTATTTGCTTTGGATAGTCTTCTTTTTACTTTTATTTTAAATGTAGGTGTACAAGTCTAGGTTTGTTACATAGGTAAACTTGTGTCATTGGGGTCTGTTGTACCAATTATTTTATCAACCATTATTAAGCTTAATATCATTAGTTGTTTTTCCTGATCCCCTCCCTCCTCTCACTCTCCACCCTCCAATAGGCTCCAGTGTGTGTTGTTCCCCTCTATGTGTCTATGTGTGCTCATCATTTAGCTCTTACTAATGTGTAGCGAAAAAAAGAGCCTGAATAGCCAAGGCAATCCTAAGCAACAAGAACCAAGCTGGGGGCATCATGCTACCTGACTTCAAACTATGCTACAGGGCTACAGTGACCAAAACAGCATGACACTGAAACAAAAACAGACACACAGACAAACAGAACAGAATAGAGAACCCAGAAACAAGGCCATATACCTACAATCATCTTATCTTTAACAAAGCTGACAAAAACAAACAATGTGGAAAGAACTTCTTATTCAATAAATGGTGCTGGGGTAACTGGCTAGCCACATACAGAAAATTGAAGCTGGACCCCTTTCTTATACCACATACAAAAATTAACCCAAGATGAATTAAAGACTTAAATATAAAATCTAAAACTATAAAAACCCTGGAAGACAACCTAGGTAATAACATTCAGGACATAGGCAGGGGCAAACATTTCATGACAAAGATGTCAAAAGCAAGTGCAATGAAAGCAAAAATTGACAAATGGGCTCTAATTAAACGGAAGAGTTTCTGCACAGCAAAGAAACTATCAACAGAGTAAACAGAAAACCTACAGAATAAAAGAAAAATTTTGCAAACTATGCATCCAACAAAAGTCTAATATTCAGTGTCTATAAGAAACCTAAACAAATTTACAAGCAAAAAACAAACAACTCCATTAAAAAGTGGGCAAATGATGTGAACAGAGACTTTTTGAAAGAAGACATACATGCAGCCAACAATCATATGGAAAAAAGCTCAACAACACTGATCATTAGAGAAATGCAAATCAAAACCACAATGAGATATTATCTCACATCAGTCACAATGGCTATATTATTATTTTTGAGATGAAGTCTTGCTCTGTCGCCCAGGCTAGAATGCAGTAGTGTGACCACAGCCCACTGCAACCTCTGCCTGCCAGGTTCAAGCGATTCTCCTACTTCTGCCTCCTGAGTAGTTGAGATTACAGGTGCCCACCACTGTGCCAGGCTAATTTTTGTATTTTTAGTAGAGATGGGGTTTCACCATGTTGGCCAGGCTGGTCTCGAACTCCTGACATCATGATCCACCTGCCTCAGCCTCCCAAAGTGCTGGGATTACAGGTGTGAGCCACCACACCCGGCCAGAATGGCTATTATTAAAAAGTCAAAAAATAGGAAATGCTGGAGGGGATGTGGGAAAAAAAGGAACACGTTATTTATTTATTTATTTATTTGTTTGTTTGTTTGTTTGTTTATTTTGAGATGGAGTCTTGCTCTGTCACCCAGGCTGGAGTGCAATGGCACAATCTTGGCTCACTGCAACCTCAAGCTATTCTCCTGCCTCAGCCTCCCCAGCAGCTGGGATTATAGGCAAGTGCCATCACGCCTGGCTAATTTTTATATTTTTAGAAGAGATGGGGTTTCACCATGTTGGTCAGGCTGGTCTGGAACACCTGACCTCGTGATTCACCCTCCTTGGCCTCCCAAAGTGCTGGGATTACAGGCGTGAGCCACCACACCCAGCCAAAAAGGAACACTTATACACTGTTGATAGGAGGTAAATTAGTTCAACATTGTGGAAGACAGTTGGCAATTCCTCAAAGACCTAAAGATAGAAATACCATTTGACCCAGCAATTTCAGTAGTGGATTGTTTTACATGTGATTGTGGTCTATTTTAGAGTATATGAATGTGCAGATAAGAATAATATATACTCTGTTATTTTTGAATGGAGAGTTCTGTAGATGTCTGTGTACAGGTCTGTGGTTAGCCTAATGGGGTTCCCTTTGCAGGTGACCTGCTCCTTTTCTCTAGCTGACTTTATCTTTTTTTTTTTCTTTAATTTTGACCTTGGAGAATCTGATGACTATGTGTCTTGGGGATGTTCTTCTTGTGTAGTATTTAGCAGGGGCTCTCTGCATTTCCTGAATTTGAATGTTGGGTTCTTAAGCAAGGTTAAGGGACATTTTCATGAATGATATCCTGAAATATATTTTCCAAGTTTCTTGGTTTCTCTACCTCTATTCCAGGGATGCCAATGAGTCAGAGATTTGTCTCTTTACATAATCCCATATTTCTCAGAGGTTTTGTTCATTCTTCTTTATTGTATTTTTCTTTATTTTTGTCTGACTGAGTTTCTCTGGAGAACTAATCTTCAAGCTCTTGAGATTTTTCCTCAGGTTGGCTGATCCTGATTCTAATACTTGGAATAACATGAAATTCTTCTAATGTTCTTTTCAGGTCTATTGATTGGTTTGTCTCACTCTTATAACGGCCATTTGGTTTATCACCTGTTATATTGTTTTATCGTAATCACTAGAATTCTTGGTTTGGGTTTTGACTATCTACTGTATGTCAATAATCTTAGATCCATATTCTGAATCCCATGTCTGACCTTTCAGTCATTTCAGCAGTTAAGAACTATTGCTGGGGAATCAGTCCTGTTGTTTGAAGATAAGAAGACACCATGGCTTTTTGAGTTGCCAGAGTTCTTGCACTGATTCTTTCTCATTTGTGTGGATTGATGTTTCTTCATTCTTTGATGTTGCTGTCCTTTGAATTTGTTTGTTTGTTTGTTTGTTTGCTTTTTTCTTCTTTGATGCCCTTCAGGCTTTGATTATGGCATAAGATGGGTTCAGTTGACCGGCTTCAATTCTAGTCCACTTCTATGTCTTGGAGGAGTACCCTCCAATTACTCTCTCCATGACTGCGTTTCTTTTGTCGGATGTTCTGGTCCATGGGGCTCCCTCAGGCATGGTCTGTAGTTGGCAGATAAGCGGTATCCTTGCCTGATCAGCCTTAATCTGCTTTCCACGTGCTTCCTGGGAAATATGCCCACAGAGTTTCAGGCAGAAGTGGGATTGCTGGGTTAGAAGCTCTAGTGGGTGTGGTCTATCTGGCTACAAAAGGTAGGGATGGGTGGAGTTGACCATCCTGCCATCTGCATGTTTCCAGAGCAACAGGAGGCTGTGCCCCAGACAAATTCGGGCAGAAAAAGGACTGCTGGGCCAGAAGCTCTAGCAGGCGTGGTTCACTAGGTTACCAGCAATGAGAGTGAGTGGGAATGCCCTCCCTGTTGTCTGGATGTTTCCTGGGAAAGCCCTCTAGTTGAGTTCACACTGAAGCAGGGCTGTTGGGTCAAAATCTCTAGCAGGCTTTGCCCGCCTGGCTATCAGTGGCATGGATGCATGAAGTCACATGCCCTGCCATCCAGATGTTTCTGGAGACAGCAAGAAACTATGCTCTCCAGCTGAGTTCATACAGAGGCAGGGCCACTAGGACTGAAAGCTCTAGCAGGTGTTGCCTACCTGGCTACCAGTGGTGGGGTGGGTGGGTTCACATGTCTGCCATCCTGGTGTTTCCCAGGACCACAGGAAGTTGTGCTCTACAGCTCAGTTCACACAAAGTGAGACCACTGGGCCAGAATCTCTAACTATTACTGCCTACCTGGTTTCACGTTGGTGCACGAAAATTGAATAGGCCCAGAACATGTTCTGTTTTTACATGAATATCTGGGCAAAGTCTATTTTACTCTAAATAAGAAAAATTGGGACAAAATGCAACATAGACATTTTCAGCATGATAAAAAAATTATGGAGGAATTATAGGTATACTGTAATTCTTAAAATACCTTCGTTAGGTCCTGAGTGCTCAAATATAATGACTCACCCATTTTCATACGCATTTCAAATCATTCTCCCTACATGGATGCTTCCTATACACTCTTTTATAGACAGTTATTTGGATTTTTAACTTGCAATACTTTTTTCTTTGTATCTACAAATTGAGATTGAAAATTCAGGGGTTTTGTTTGGGGGAGTTTTGCAGAAATTGCGAAGAAAATATTATATGGCATCCAATGTGTACATTTGTAGTAATAAAATGACTCTTTGATTAGTGTAATGCCTGAAAACTTTACATAAATTCCATTTTAAACATATTAGTGTTGGGTAGTATTGCTGAGTGGAAAGAATTCTTTATGTAAAGATTGTGTTCTAGTGTTTACCAGAAGATGGCTGTGAAACCTCAGCTCCTTTGGGTCTCATTTACCTCACTGATAAAGTGAATGGATTGGACTACATAAACTTTAAATATTCCTTCAATGAAAAAATTCTAAATTCACTTAATGAATATGCATTGTTTATGGTGTATAAGACACTGCGCTAAGTATTGATAATACATCAGTGAACAAAATGGATAAACATCCCTGCTACACTGCAAATAAATGAATAAACTACTGTCGCTTTCCTGGACTCTAGTGTCTGTCCAACTCTTCCATTTCTATGTCCAGTGCTATCCAGTTCATCTTCTTAAAGCAAACTTATAAGGACACCCTTCCATTACTCAAAAGCTTTTGACTCCCTAACAATTGCAGCATATGTTGCAAATTCTTTAATTAGGTATTATCTGTGCAATGTGCCCTGGCTCAACACTATGTTAACAATCTCATTACTCAAGAGGAAGTAATTGCTGGTAGGAAAGGACCTGGCCCAGGAGTTTGAAGCCCTGGGATCAGACACTAGTGCTACCATGTACTAGCTATACAACTTTTGGAAAACCATATACATTCACTGAACTTTCATTTTCTTATTTGGAAAATAAGACCAATAATAACTTAGCTCCATAGAATAATACATAAGCAATAAGTTGTACCTAATGAAACTATATAAGTGCCTTGTAACTATTAAGGTGAAGTGGCACAGTGGAAAGACTGTAAATTTTGCAATCACATAGAACTGAGTTTGAAATCTGGCTCAGTACTTCACTAACTTTTTTTTTTTTTGAGACAGAGTTTTGCTCTTGTCGCCCAGGCTGAAGTGCAGTGGTGCGATCTCGGCTTACGGCAACCTCTGCCTCCCGGGTTCAAGCGATTCTCCTGCCTCAGCCTCCCTCCTGAATAGCTGGGATTACAGGCACCTACCACCATGCCCAGATAATATTTTACATTTTTAGTAGAGACAGGGTTTGGCCACCTCGGGCAGGCTGGTCTCAAACTCCTGACCGCAGGTGATCCTCCCACCTCAGCCTCTTAAAGTGCTGGGGTTATAGGCATGAGCCACTGTGCCCAGTCTTCACTGGCTTTATGACTTTGAAGGAGTTAATTAATATTTCCAGACTCCTTATCTATAAAATTGGATCAAAATAGCTATTCTGCATTATTATTATGAGTGCTGAATAAGAGATTATAAGGATAATATTTGACAATTAATAGGTAAATGAGTGGCCATTGACTAGTAGCTGTATTATCCTTTGCTGTACAGAAGCTTTTTAACTTCACGTGATCCCATTTGTCCACTTTCACTTTGGTTACCTGTGCTTGTGAGGTTTTTACTCAAGAAATTTTTGCTTAGATCAATGACCTGGAGATTTTTTTCAGTGTTTTCTTGTAAAAGTTTTATAGTTTGAGGTCCTAGATTCAAGTGTTTATTCCAGTTTTGTTTTAATTTTTATATGACAAAAGATAACGGTGTAGTTTTCTATTTCTGTATATGGGTATTCAGATTTTCCAGCACCATTTATTGAAGAGATTGTCTTTTCAACAGTGTATGCTCTTGGTACCTTTGTCGAAAATGAGATCACTGTAGGAGTGCAGATTTGTTTCCAGGTTCTCTATTCTTTATTCTGTTCTACTGGTCTATGTGTCTGTTTCTATGCCAGTACCATGCTGTTTAGGTTACTATAGCTCTGTCTGGAGTATAATTTCAAGTCAGGTAGTGTGATTCGTTCAGTATTTTTTTCATTTTGCTTAGGATGGATTTGGCTATTCCTTGTCTTTTGTAGTTCCGTATAAATTTTAGAATTGTTAACTTTCTATTTCTGTGAAGACTATCATTGGTATTATGATAGGGATTGCACCAAATCTGTAGATTGCAATTGGTGATATGGTCATTTTAACAATATTTATTCTTTTGAACCACGAAGATGAAATATTTGCCCATTTTTGATGTCCTATTCAATTTCCTTCATCAGTGTTTTACAGATTTCATCATAGCAATCAGTCGTTCATTTCTTTGGTTAATTCCTATGTATTTAATTTATCTGTGGCTACTGTATATGGGATTACTTTTTAATTTCTTTTTCACATTGTTCACTGTTGGCATATAGCAATGCCACTGATACTTATGTATTGATATTGTATCTGCACCTTTACTGAATTTGTTTAACAATTCTAATATTTATTTTGTGGAGTCTTTAGATTTTTCCAAATATAAGATTATATCATGTGCAAACAAAAATAATTTGACTTTTTCCTTTCCAATTTGGATGCACTTTGTTCCTTTCTCTTGTCTGATGGCTCTAGCTGGGACTTTGAATTCTATGTTAAATAACAGTGCTGAAAGTGGGCATCCTTTTTGTGTTCCAGATTTTAGAAGAAAGGCTTTCATCTTTTCTCCATTCAATTTGATGCTAGCTGTGGGTGTGTCATGTATCATCTATTATTTTTATTATGTTGAGGTATGTTTCTTCTATTCCCAGTCTTTTGAGGGTTTTTATCATGAATGGATGTTAAATTCTATCAATTAATTTTTCCACTTCAATTTACAGAGTCATATGGTTTTTGTCCTTCATTCTGCTGATATGATGTGTCATATTGATTGATTTACATATGGTGAACCATCGTTGTATCACAAAGATAAATCTCAGGTGGTCATCATCAAGGATTTTTTAACATATTGTTGAGTTATGTTTGCTAGTATTTTGTTGAGGATTTTTGCATCAATATATATCAGAGATATTAGTCTGTAGCTTACTTTTTTTATATGTCTTTGCCTGGGTTTGGTATCAGTGTAATACTGGCCTTACAAAAGGCATTTGAAAGTATTCTCTCCTCCTCTATTTTTTTGGAATAATTTGAGTTGGATTGGTGTTAGTTCTTTAAATCTTTGGTGGAATTTAACAGTGAAGCCGCTGGGTCCCGGGCTTACATTACTGGAAATGGTCTTTTCAAGTTTTGTGTGTCTTCGTGATTTAATCTTGGTGTGTTGTTCCTGTCTAGGAATTTGATCATTTCTTCTAGATTTTTCAATTTATTGCCATATATTGGCATATATTAGCCACTAATGATCCTCTGAATTTCTGCAGTATCAGTTACAGTATTGCCTTTTTCATTTCTGATTTTATTTAATTACATATTTTCTCTTTTTTCCTTAGTCTGGCTATAGGTTTGTCAATATTGCTTGACTTTTCAAAAAACCAACTTTTTGTTTCAATGATATTTTGTATATTTTAATTTCAATTTCATTTATTTCTGCTCTGATCTTTATTATTTCTTTTCTTCTACTAATTTTGAAGTTGGTTCACTATTGCTTTTCTAGTTCTTTAAGGTGCATCCTTAGATTCTCTATTTGAAGTTTTTCTTCTTTTCTGATACAGGTTCTGATAGTCATAAACTTCTCTGTTAGTGTAAATAAGGGATTACTTTTCAATCTCTTTTTCACATTGTTCACTGTTGGTATATAGCAATACTACTGATGTTTGTATATTGATCTTGTATCTTCAACTTTACTGAATTTGTTTAACAATTCTAATAGTTATTTTGTGGAGTCTTTAGATATTTCCAACTAAAAGATTATATTATCTGCAAACAATGATACATAGAGCAAGAATGCTTTTGCTGCATTCAATAAGTTTTAGTGTGTTGTATGTTCAATGTCATTTGTTTCAAGGAATTTTCAATCTGCTTCCTAATTTTTTTATTGACCCACTGATAATTCAGGAGCATATTGTTTAATTTCCATATATTTGTATCATTTCCAAAAATTTCTCTTATTATTGATTTCTAGTTTTATTCCATTGTGGTCAGAGGAGATGCTTGATATAACTTTAATTGTTTAAGATGTGTTTTGTGACCTAACATACAGTCTCTTCTTGAGAATGATCAATGTACTGAGGGAAAAAAATGTGTATTCCGCAGCCATTGGATGAAATGTTTTGTAAATATCTGTTAGATCCATTTCGTCTACAGTGCAGATTAAGTCTAATGTTTCTTTGTTTATTTTCTGCCTGAAGATATGTCCAGTGAAGAAAGTGTGGTGTTGAAGTCTGCAGCTCTGACTGTACTGGAGTCTCTCTCTTACTTTAGCTCAAATAACACTTACTTTATCTACCTGGGGACTTCCTTATTCAGTGCATATATAATTAAAGTTGTTATATTATCTTGCTGAATTGACTCCTTTATTATTATATAGTGTTCCTCTTTGTCTCTTACAGTTTTTGTCTTGAAGTCTATTTTCTCTGATATAAGTATAGCTACTCCTTTTCTCTCTTTTTTGTTTTCCATTTGCATGGGATATCTTTTTCTACCCCTTTGTTTTAAGTATATGTGTGCCTTTATAGGTGAACTGTAATTTTCTTAGGTCACAGGTAAGTGGGTCTTACTTTTTTTTATTCATTCAGCCAATTTATTTTTTTATTGGAAATTTTAGTTCATGTCTTTTGATTGGAGAGTTTAGTGAATTTATATTCAATGTTATTATTGATAAGAACTTAGTCTTTCCATTTTGTTCTTTGTTTTTTGGCTTTTTTGTCTTCTCTTCCTTCTTCCCTTGCTATCTTTTTTTTTGTGAAGGTGATTTTCTCTGACGATATAATTCAAGTTCTTGCTTTTCATTTTTGGTGTGTCTGTTTTAAGTTTTTCGGTTTGAGGTTACCATGAGGCTTGGAAATAAAGTCTTGTAATCCATTGTCTTAAGCTGATAACAGTTTAACACTCTTTGCATGGAAAAACAAACCAGGAAGGAAAAAGAAAACTAATAAAAACTACGACTTAACTTTGACACTTACTTTTTAACATTTTGTACTTACTATTTACATCTTCTTGTGGTGTCTATGTCTTAAGAGGTTGTTGTCATTATTATTTTTGATTGTTTCATAATTTAGTCTTTCTACTTAGGACAAGAATAGCTTACACACCACAGTTACAGTGTTATAATATTCTGTCATTTTCTGTTTAGTTACTATTACCAGGGGGTTTTGTGCCTTCAGATGATTTGGTATTGATCAGTAACATCTTTTTTTTTTTTTTGAATCAAGTACTCCATTAAGTGTTTCTTAGGATATGTCTGGTGTGGCTAAAATCCCTCAGTTTTTATTTGTTCAAGAAAGTATCTCTCCTTCATGTTTGAAGGTTATTTTCACGAGATATATTATTTTAGGATAAAAATATTTTCCTTCAGCGCTTTAAATATGGCATGCCATTCTCTTCCAGCTTGTAAGATTTCCACTGAGAAGTCTGCTGCCAGATGTATTGGAGCTCCACTGCATTTTATTTGTTTCTTTTCTCTTGCTACTTTTAGGATTCTTTCTCTATCCTTGATCTTTGGCAGTTTGGTTATTAAATGCCCGAGGTAATTTTCTTTGGGTTAAATCTGCTTGGTGCTCTATAACCTTCTTGTACTCGGATACTGATATCTGTCTCTGAGTTTAGAACATTCTCTCTTATTGTAACTTGGAATAATATTTCTACTTCTAAATCTCTACTACCTCTTTAAGGCCATTAAATCTGATTTTCCCCTTTGAAGTTATGTTCTAGATACTGTAGGTGTGCTTCCTTTTTTTTAAATTATTTTTTTATTTTTTATCCTTACTGTGTATTTTCAAATAGCCTGTCTTTAAGCTCACTAATTCTTGCTTCTCTTTGAACAATTCTGCTATTTAAAAAAGGTGATGCACTCTTTCATATGCCTATTGCATTTTTCAGCTCCAAATTTTCTGCTTGCTTCTTTTAAATTATTTCAATCGCTTTGTTCAATTTCTCTGATAGAATTCTGAACTCCTTCTCTTTTTTATCTTGAATTTCTTTGCGTTTTTGCAATACAACTATTTCATATTCTCTGTCTGAAAGATCACATATCTTCGTTTCTTTAGAACTGGTCATTAGTGCCTTGTTTAATCAGTTGGGTCTATGTTTTCCTGGATGATCTTGATACCTGTAGATGGTCATCTGTGTCTGGGAATTGCAGAGTTACATATTTATTGTAGTCTTTGCTGTCTGGGTTGTTCATAGCTGTCCTTCTTGAGAAGGCTTTCCAGATATTCAAAAGGACTTGGGTGTTCTGATCTAAGCTGTGTCTGCTTTAGGAGACACCCCAAGCCCAGTCACACTGTGTTTCTTGCAGACCTATAGAAGTACTGCCTTGAAGGTCTTGGGCAAGATCTGGAAGAATTTTTTAGATTATGAAGCAGAAACTCTTGTTCCCTTTTCTTAGTTTCTTCCAAATATACAGACTCTCTCCCTTTCTGTTCTGAGCCACCTGAAGCTGAGTGTGGAGTGGTATAAGTGCCCCTGTAGCCACCACCACTGGGACTGCACTGGGTCAGACCTAAAGTCAGTGCATCATTGGGTCTCACCCATGGCCTACTGTAATCATTTCCATTCTCCCACCTATGTTTGCTCAGTGCCCTGGGACTCTACAATCAGCAGGTAGCAAAGACAGCCAGGTGTGTCCTTCCTTTCAGGGCAGCAAGTTTGCCCAAGCCCCAGGGAGTTCCAGAGTTGCAGTCTGGGAGCCAAGAACTAGATTCAAAAACCTTAGAAATCTGCCTGGTATTCTATTGTACTGTGGCTGAGCTGGCACTCAAACTACCAGATGCCATCCTTTCTACGCTTTCCTCCTTTTTCTAAAAGCAGAGGAGCCTCACTCCATGGCCACCACCACCACGGGCACATGTGGAATATTACCAGCCTACTGTCAGTAGGCTCTTAAAGTCCAAGGCCTGTTCAGTCAGTATGTGGTGAATGCTACCTGGCCTGGGACTCACCCTCCAGGGAAATGAACTCCTCTCTGGCCCAGAGCATGTCTGGAAATGCCATCCAATAGCCAAGTTCTGGAATCAGGGACTCCAAGTGCCTGCTTGGTGCTTTACCCGCTGTGGCTAAACTGGTACCTAATGTACAAGAGAAAATCCCTTTACATTTCTCTTTGCTTTTCTCAAGCAGAGGGAGTCTTTCCCCACAGCCACCACAGCTAGAAATTTGCTGAGTCTTACTTGAATCCATCAAGTCTCAGACTCTTACCCAAAGCCCTTAATCTAGTGCCTGGGTATCACTGCTGGTTATTTCAGGGCCCAAGAGCTCTTCAGTTCGCAGGTGATGAATGCTGGCAGAACTAGGTCCTTCCCTTCCAGGCAACAGATTCCCTTCTGGCTCAGTGTGTGTCTAGTAATGTCATTTGGGAACTAGGGATTGGAAACAAGATCTCAGGACTCTGATGATTGCCCTATCCTGCCGTGGCTGAGCTGGCATCCAAGACGAAAGACAAAGTCCTTCCCACTCTCACCTCTCTTAACCTCGGGTGGAAGGGAGTCTTTGGGGGCTTTGAATTTTGCAGACTGAGGTGAGGAGAGCGCTGATGCCAGCACTCCCTTGACTGCCCTGGCTGGTGTCTCAGTAGGTCTCCTATCTCCCAGTTAATTGACTCTGGACCAAGTTCCACACTAGGACTCTTCTAGGTGTTGCAGTCCTTGTTTCCTAGACCACCTTTCGTGTTTATTTAGAGCCCTGGAGTACCTTAGCCATGTTTGTGAGCTTTACAGGAATTCACGTTCCAACCTCTGGGATTGAGTAATTCCCTTCTTGCTAGGGCTGGTTTGAATTCTCCCTTCATGGGCAGGCATTAGTTGAGTTTGTTCCGGTTTTTCCTTCTGCTGTAACAGAACATCACTGAGTTCAATGCCTCACAATTGCTGCGTTCTACCTCTCTCAGTTCATTTAAACACTCTTACCACATTGCTGCAGCTGCCATGAGGGGGGGGGAGGGGTGCAATGGATGAATCAAGACTGTTTTTTTCTAGTGTTTCCATGCCTCTTTCAATTATATGAAATTAAAACCAGTAGTGTGAGTGCTCACTTGATTTTTGGTTATTATAAAGGTGCAATTTTTATGTATATAGTTGTTAAATTGGTGTACTTGAGTGGCGGGGTCACAACTGCTAAAGCCTTCCGTTTCATCATCTTTCTCTGCCTCATCAGCATATATATTTTTTGAGAGTTTAGAGGACAGAGCTGTTAAATACAAAATGGGCAGGAACAACCTAAGTATGTCTCGGATAAGAAAGTTAATTTATAGTCCTCTGGGGTTACATTCTAGGACTTTATAACCCTCTTTAAATGTGCATATTGTCACGGGAACAGCATGCTGAAACCTTGGAAGAAAATATAGAAGAGATGAAATATTTAGTATCGTTAGATTTCATGAAAATGCAAAAGATCTGATATTTTATCCTGTAGTTAATTATTTGCTATAATTGCACATTTTTTTTATGTGCACAGAGTATTCTGGTGATAGAAATTCTGTATTTTGGCACACTCCTCTACTGCTTCTCTGACTACTATGAAATAAAGATAGAAATTAAAAACAGGCAGTTGAAATTCATAGAAATATCCAACCAATATTTTAAAATATTGCTATATGTAACACTTAGGTCAAAGGGGAACTTCAAACTCCAATTGTAGACTATCTGGAATATGCTATCAGTGAGAGCACTGCATAGCGAAGTATATGGATGATGCTGAAAGATGAATTTAGAAGACTAATAGTCTTATGTGTTTATCAATCATTCAATTAAGTAGAATAAAATACATTGAAATAAATACAATAATCATTTATTTAATAAATATGTATTTTGTGCCTAATATGTGCTAGACACTATGCTAGGTACTAAAAATAAAGCAGCAAATGCAATCAAGTGTGTGAACTTATAGAGCTCTACATTGTAATAGAGAGAAATGGAAAACTAACCTATAAATTGTTAAGTGAATAATATGTCAGTTGGTAAATGCTTGAGATGTGAACAGATGTGGCGTGTATTTATTCTCAGTGAGAGCTTCAAGAATCAACATACATGATTTGCCATCTTCTCTTTTTTTTTTTTTTTTTTTTTTTGACTCTGTGATTGTCAAAACAGGTGTCAAAATGGAGCTTCCATCAGCCATGGCACAAGAATACCTACAAGAAGTAGGTCCCTTGCTGACTCTTGGAAGGCATGAGGTATAAATGAGAAATAAACATTTCTGTTTTAAGCCACAGGCATTTTCATGCTGTTTCTTCCTGCAGTATAATCTGACTCATACATCTAAGTGAAAATGTCACATAGGTAGCTGATGATAGAAAACATTGAAAGATAAATCAGAAATTACTAGTATAAAGATGGTAGTTAAATAATGGAACTGGAAGATATTACTGAGGGAATAAGTGTATAGAAAAGGTCTGAAGATTGAGCTCCAGGTTTCTCCAATGTTACTAGACCAATGAGAAGATAAGGACCCAGCAAAGAAGAAAGATAAAAAGCAATACATGAGAAAGATGAAACAAGAATCAGTATTCTGGAACACAAGAATGGAGTATTTCAAGGAAGAAGAAAGACCAATGATTGTAATGTTGCCAGTGGATCACAGAAGAGGAGAAACAAGAATTAATCACCGTATGTATAACGTGGAGGTCACTCCATCTTTGATAGAGGGAGTTTTGGTGGAATGATAAAAAATTCAATTTTAATGAAGTGGGTTGATGAGAGAATGGAGGTAAGGAAGTGGAAGCAATGAGAATAGACAATTGTTAAAGCCATTATTCTGTAAGGGGGGACAAAGACTATTTTAGCTCCTACATATAAGTGGAATCTTGAAGTATATGTCTTTCTGCGCCTGGCTTATTTCACTTAACATAATGTTTTCTGGGTTCATTCATATTGTCACATATGTCAGAATTGTATTATTTATTAAGGCTGAATAATATTCCATTTTGTGTGTGTGTGTGTGTGTGTGTGTGTAATATTATCTTTATCCATTCACCTGTCAATAAACAATTGGATTGTTTCCATATCTTGGCTATTTTGAATGATGCTGCAATGAAGGAAGAAAGGAATAAAGAAGGAAAGAAAGAAAGAAAACACAGAGGCAACCGATAGTGAAATCATCGGATAAGCCATGAGATATATATATATATATGTGTGTGTGTGTATATATATATATATGTATATATAGTATATATATATGTATATATAGTTTATACTATTTTCATAGTGTGCATATATATATTACATAATGTATGTAATATATAATTTAATTTTAAAATGTTTAATTTTAAATGCTAAAAATATGTCATATGTATAATGATATATGCCATATTGTGAAGTGAGAAAATAAAGATTCAGACAGTTGTTTATAGTATGACAGTATTTTTACTTTTTTGATAAATACCTGCTCTTCTTTTAGAGCCATTTGTGAATGAGGGATGGAAATGCAAGGATTTTAATACAGAAAGTACTCTAAGTGGAAAAAGGGGGTAGAACTGTAACACGTTTCTAAACTTTACCAAATGATGGGGTTTTTCAAATGCCACTATCTAAGCAGCAAGGTGATATATGCAGTAGGATTCTTCTTCAGGGATTAGGAAAGTTGACTTTTAAAATTAGCCTCTTGATTGAAGGCTAACTCAAAGTTGAGTGTCAATTCATTTTCTGTCAAGTATAGTCAACTGTGACAGATTGACTGGAGTTGAAGTGAAGCTGAAAGTCAGAGTGTTTACTCACTTTTCTTACTCCATTTGAACATTTTCTTCCAAGTAATACTAAACCTCTGCCTGGGTCTGCAGCTGAAAATAACAATACTGGTCAAGATTTTGACATGTGCTTATTTGGAGACATTATTTTTGTTTGTCCTGAAGACATGATTTTGTTGTTTCTTTTGTTTGTATTTTTATTGTAAGCTTTTGAAGCAATTGAAAATTTTGTTGAGTTTTTGAGATGTTACAGGTGTGAGGCTATGTGTCCTGGTAAGTCTTTAGAGCTTTGGAAAGTGAGACACAAGAGAGAGTCATATTAAACTCAATTTCAAAGCTGCTGAAAGCACTACACAGTCTTTGATGGGAGACAGGCTTGGTTATATTTGCTAACGAGGTACCTAAGTGAGACTTCTCTTAATAGTATCAATCATAGTGATAATATCGTGAAGGAGAGGCTTAGAGATTTTTACTTCTATTGGAAACCAGGAGGAAGGAAATAAATTCGTATTCTATTAAAAGTAGAAAAATATTTAATGTGCTATCAAATAAGGGCACATAATAAATAAGCTATTTCTGCATTTCAGCAATTTCTATAATGTTACTGTCAACAGACATCATATTTTCTGTGATGGCTGATTCTGCACTCTGGGAGTTGATGGATTGGAGAGCAGGGTTTGAGATTACCCCATTTTCCAAATGTGTATTGTCTGGGGATCTAGGGAGAGAGGTAAACAGCATTCCCTGACATTCTTCCTGATCTAAGTATGATGATGCCTTGGCTGTGGTTTGCTTACAATATTAGTATGACCTCTGTCTCTGTCTTGTGTTATGGGGGTGAGGGTGTTGATGCCAATGTGAAGTGCTCTCTGCCAAAGCTTCTGTCACTTCCTCTCTGCTGAGTACTAAATGATTGCACATCACACATAGGAGAGGCCCTGAAGATATAACAAGTGACAGAAGTATTCAATAAGGGGTTAAGAGGACAGTGTGATTTTCACCTTTGTTACCAGGGACAGATGATAATGGGATTCCTGTCATCATGGCTCATGAAGAAGGAATGACACAATTCAAACTACGTTGACTGCTCTGTTACTATCAAGAATGATGGAAAGAAGAGAAAGACAGCTTCAATAATTCATTTCAATCAGCTCTTTCTTTGGTTTTGTTAACTGTCAGTTTTCATATATCCCTATGATAGAATGATATACTACCAGTAAAATTATATTTTTGAAGAACATTTAATGACAAAGGACAGTCTCATGATATAATCTTAAAGGTTAAAAAAAAGAATGCCTCGTTTTATTTATAATATGATCCCATGCAGGAGGAAAAGCCTTTGAGTTATAAACAATGATGAAATCTCAGTGATGGAAATAATTTTGTTTCCTTTTTCTTATGTTGATATATTTTCCAAATTTTCTATTTTAAACTTCTTTTGCTTTTGCAATTTGAAAAATCAAATACATTATTTTTAAAGTGTCATTTTTTTCTTCCTTTGTAAAACCCACAGGACTTAATTCAAAGAACACTTGAAATTACACAAGTAAACGGTAAGAAAGGAAGATGTAAGGGGGAGGGGTGGCATAGTTTTCTAATTTTGCTTTCTGCTGAGTTGTTTTGGCAGCTCAATTTGAATTACTCAAGCTGATGGGTTTTATTTTAACCTTGTCTTTCAGAGAACCAAGATGTATAAAGTAAATGGAATGACAAAATATAGGGCTGGCTAGAAATTCCATTATAATAAAGAATTAGAGAGCTAATATAGGCATTGGCACAGATAGCTAAGTTTATTAATTCTTAGTAAAAGCAGAGGCAAGGACATCAAGGGGACTCATCTCTTCTGACATCATCTGGGAATGTCTTGGTAACAAACTCCGTGCTCATAGTCTACATTCTGTAACAAAACAAGAGCAAATAAGGACAACCCACAAATCCAGGAAATGAAG
Source organism: Cacajao melanocephalus (assembly GCA_963573385.1). NCBI lineage: Eukaryota > Metazoa > Chordata > Mammalia > Primates > Pitheciidae > Cacajao > Cacajao melanocephalus. Next base: position 1,960 of record CAUYLG010027531.1, on the reverse strand, counting down.
ATCATCACTACATCTCCCTACATTACAGTTATGCTTTAGTTACTCTTTCACAATTTTTAAACCTTAAATTTCAATTGTTTTAGATAAAAAGTTAACAAAGTAGGAAAAAAGTTTCAGAGCTACTTTTAGTAAATGTAGAATTACTGTATCCCATTGGTCAACTCCATGAAGTTCCTGGTTACCTAAGCTGCAAATGTTATCCTTAAAGTGCACAGATGAGTCTACATTAAAAGAATGTGGCTGGGTGCTATGGTTCACACCTGTGATCCCAGGACTTTGGGAGGCCAAGGTGGGAAGATCAGCTGAGGTCAAGAGTTCGAGACCAGCCTGACAAATATGGTGAAAACCCCATCTCTACTAAAAATACAAAATTAGCCAGGTGTGGTGGCACATGCCTGTAATCTCAGCTACTCCGGAGGCTGAGGCCAGAGAATCACTTGAACCGGGAGACGGAGGTAGCAGTGAGCCAAGATCACGCCACTGCACTCCAACTGGGTGACAGAGCGAGACTCCCTCTCAAACAAGCAAAAAACCCAAGAAAGAATGTCAGTTCATGCTATATAGTCTGTTCAATTTTAACAAGGAAAGAAAAGAAAAGAAAAAGTTGACAATATAATAAACTTTACATCATCAACCATCACTAGATCCCAAGACATTTTATACTATACTACGGTTAATGAAAGCCAATTCACAGAATAATTGAGTTTTTAGAAGCAGAACTTACTTTAGAAATATAACAAAAGCCAACCACTTCACTTTGCATATTAGAAAATTAAGGCTGAACAAATCATAAGCAAACTCCCATTTACAATTGCTATGAAGAGAATAAAATACCTAGGAATACAACTAAGAAAGGATGTAAAAGATCTCTTCAAGGAGAACTACAAACCACTGCTCTAGGAAATAAGGCAGGACACTACAGATGGAAAAACATTACAGGCTCATGGTTAGGAAGAATCAACACTGTGAAAATGACCATACTGCCCAAAGTAATTTATAAATTCAATGCTATCCCCATCAAGTTATCACTGACTTTCTTCACAGAACTGGAAAAAAAACACTTTAAACTTCATATGGAACCACGAAAGAGCCCGCATAGCCAAGATAATCCTAAGCAAGAAGAACAAAGCTGGAGGCATCACACTACCTGACTTCAAACTATACTACAAGGCTACAGTAATCAAAACAGCATGGTACACGTACCAAAACAGAGATATAGACCAATGGAACAGAACAGAGGCCTCAGAAACAATGCCACATATCTACAACCATCTGATCTTTGCCAAACAGGACAAAAACAAGCAATGGAGAAAGGATTCCTTGTTTAATAAATGGTGTTGGGAAAACTGGCTAGCCATGTGCAGAAAGCAGAAACTGGACCCCTTCCTTAATGCTTATACAAAAATTAACTCCAGATGGATTAAAGATTTAAACATAAGAACTAACACCATAAAAACCCTAGAAGAAAACCTAGGCAAAACCATTCAGGACATAGGCACAGGCAAGGACTTCACGACTAAAACACCAAAAGCAACGGCAGCAAAAGCAAAAATAGACAAATGAGATCTAATTAAACTTAACAGCTTCTGCACAGCAAAAGGAAGAATCATTAGAGTGAACTAGAATCCAGAATCTACAAAGAACTAAAGCAGATTTACAAGAAAAAAACAAACCCATCCAAAAGTGGGCAAAGGATATGAACAGACACTTTTCAAAAGAAGACATATATGCAGCCAACAAACATATGAAAAAATGCTCATCATCATTGGTCATTAGAGAAATGCAAATCAAAACCACATTGAGATACCATCTCACATCGGTTAGAATGGTGATCATTAAAAAATCTGGAGAGAACAGATGCTGGAGAGGATGTGGAGAAAAAGGAACACTTTTACACTGTTGGTGGGAGTGTATATTAGTTCAACCATTATGGAAGACAGTGTGGCAATCCCTCAAGGAT
>CAUYLG010027529.1:0-35500 GCA_963573385.1 Cacajao melanocephalus | reverse complement strand
CCTCCCTCTTTCCTTCCTTCCTTTCCTCCCTCCTCCTTCCTTCCTTCCTTCCTTCCTTCTTTCCCTTCCTTTCTTTCCTTCCTTCCTTTCCTTCTTTCCTTTCCTCCCTCCCTCCCTCCTTCCTTCCCTTCCTTCTTTCCTTTCTTTCCTTCCTTCCTTCCTCCTTTCTTTCTTTTTTTCTTTCTTTCTCTCTCTTTATCTTTCTGTTCCTTCTTCTTTCTTTCCTCCTTTTTATTTTCTTTCTCTTTTTCTTTCTTCTCTTTCCTTCTTTTCTCTTCTTTCTGTAGAGATGGGGGTCTTACTATTCGTTTGGTGCAAAATTAATTGTGGTTTTTGCCATTACTTTCAATGGCAAAACCGCAATTTTACCCAGGCTGGTCTCAAACTCCTGAGCTCAAGTGATCCTCCCAAAGTGCTATGTTTACAGGTGTGAGCCACTGCACTCAGCCTAGTTTAATTTTTAAAAGATATTGTTACTTGTCTAGACTATATATTTTGTAGCCTTTTTGTTACTAGTGTTTGAAACACAGAGTCTGCAGTATGCCAAACACTTCCCTTTAAATGCATCACATTTAATGATCACAAGGATTCTTCTACAGGGAAGCTTCTGTTGCTCCCATTTCACAGATGAGGCTCAAGGAGGTTGGGTAACTTGCCTAGCATCACCCAGCTAGTAAATGGCAGAGCCAGGGCATACACCTGGGTCCGTTTATTCCAGAACTCGAATTCTTCACCGAACTGGGATGTTGCCTTTTCCTGCTGTTTCTTAAAATGCTATTCATTTACTACAAAGATATTCAGAGGGTCAAAATTTGATTTTGTTGACATAGAGTTACTTTAATCAATCAAATCGCACACTGAAAATATATTTCTCTGTACCTATCAAAAAGTCTGGGTTTTGAAAATTCAAATGAAACCTTTTTAAAGCTCTAAATTAGATTTTCACTGGTAAGCATGTTATCTGATCATGTTATTATTTGATGTTTGATAAATACTCACTGCTACTGTTTGGTGCTCAGTTGGGCAGTTAAAAGGTGGCTTGTTTCAGTCTTAATCTGAAATACATTAAGAAGGGTCACCCAAGCCCAGGCAGGCTTTGCTAAAGGTTTTTTGCATTGGTCACAGTTTTGACTTATAGATTAACAATTAGTTGCAGATGTCGACAGTAATAAGGAGTGTAGAAAGGGGTCAGGAGAACACTTCATTCCCATTTGAGAGGAATTTAGAACTTAAAAAAATACGCTGTTAATTCTGAGCTGCCAACATATACACATTTATGCATGGATGTAACTCACTGGAAAAACAGTCAAATTTTTGAAAGTAGTAGACCATAGTTCTATAGACTTTAAAATGCAATTCAATAAAAACTTGGTTTTTAGAAAATAACCATTAACGAGAATAACGGATCATTTTCACATTGCTTCCATCTCTGTAACTCAACAAACATGTACATTTCAAAAATTACAATCATGAGTCATATAAAAATGTTAACAGTAATAATGAGAAGCACAGCCATGTTCAGAGCAAAGTGCCATGTGCTCCGTTTGCCTATTTTTGTGTTCATCTTCACACTCATTCTCTGAGTGAGACTCTGTCATTTGTTCCACTTAGAGGTAAGGAAAATGGAAGGTCATAAAGGGCAAGGTCAAGACCCAGCCATAGCTTGGGCGCCTTACCCTTGTCCGCTGCTGCCTCCCTTGTCAGGCCATGCTTGGTGGGAGGCATCATGCCCGTCTCTCTGGAGGATCTACGTTGGGAAAGACTGTAGCGACTTCTAGGAGGCATGGATTAAGAAAGGGCTGAGACGCAGATACCACAACTGATGGGAGGAAGGATGCGGAGAAGTCCAAGAAGCCCACTGTGAAGGGACAGGAGGGAAGGGTTGCTTCAGGAGCTCGCCAACCTCCACAGGGCCACGAGCTGTGAGCTGTGGCCCACCATCTGAATCTGGGGCCAAGGCCTGTTTTTCATACGGCCCTCAAGCTGAGAATGTTTCTTTTGTGTGTTTTTTTTTTATATTTTTAAAATGTTTAAAAGTGTTTTGTATTTTTTCAGAGGTGTATATTTTGGCCAGGCACAGTGGCTCATGACCCTCATCCCAGCACTTTGGGAGGCCGAGGTGCAAGGATTCCTTGAGGCCAAGAGTTCAAGACCAGATGTAGTGAGACACTGTCTCTAAAAATAAAAAATTGTGTTTTCAAAAGGTGGAGGAGAAAGAGGAGGAGGAGGAGAAATGTGACAGAGGCCCACAAAGCCTAAATTATTTACTTTACTTTTTACAGAAAAAACTTTTCAATCCCTGTTCTAGACCAATGTTAATAACATTACAATTCTGCCGTACATGTAATTTACAATTTTCTAATACCTACATTAATAAAGTTAAAAAAAGGTAAAATTATCTTAATAGTATATTTTATTTAACCAAGAATATCTAAAATATTATAATCCCAGCATGTAATCAACATAAAAATTATCAGTGAAACAACATTCCATTTTTCATACGAAGTCTTTGAAATCTGATTAGCATTTGACACAACACTTCTGATTCTGGACAAACTACGTTTCAAGTGCTCAATAACCACATGTGGTAAGTGGCCAGTGTCCTGGACAATGCATACACAAGGTTCCTCAATGAATCAATGAATACACAAGATGTAGAGAGCGGGAAGACAGCCAGGCGTAGTCTCAGTCCTGCTGCCATGCTGGGCTGCATAACTCTTTGTTGTTGGAACCTGGCTTCTGCATTGCATGATGTTTAGCGATATCCCTGGACTCTACCTACCAGATGCTAGTAGCACCCCTACCCCAGCGTAATGACCAAAATGTCTCCAAACATTGCCAAATGTTCCCCGAGGGGCAAAAACACCCTGTGTTGGGAACCTCTGGTCTACAGCATGAAAAAGCTGTGTGTGGGAGGATACCTGGGACTGCCCAGAAAATGTCCTCTGAGTCACGCAATTTGATGGAAGAAGGATAATTGAAGGAGAGTAGCGAAAGGTTTAGTAGGAAAAGCTGAGGCCAGGTCTCAGGCTAAAGCATTTGAAATTTATTCCCTAGGCAATGATGGCCATCAAAGAGTTTTGAGCAGGGGAATGAAATTAGCAAAGTTACAAATTAAAAACACTTTTTCTTCCATCTTTGAATAACTAGAGCCTTTCTCTTCTTTCTTTTACTGGCACAGATAGATTTTTTCCCCCCTTAAAGAAAAGCATCATTTACAGAGCCAATGCCCCCACCCTATGTCTGGTGGGTGGTTTTTATTAAATTCCAGTAGAGGGATGGGTTTCCTAAGCAATCAGCCAGCCCCTTGGTGAGCAGGCTCCCTGCCACTTAGCTGACATTCCACCCTGCAGGAGCTGAGGAGAGAGGAAAATCAACACAGAGCAGGCAGAACGACTGTAGCTTGTGCTGTTGGAATTTCCAGTGGGGCCACCTGGTCACAGATGGGGCACAGGCACCAAAGCACAGAGATAGAGAGAGCCTGACAACAGCCTCAGGGGCTGGCCATTGCTACATTGTTTTATTTGTTAGTCCCTGACATCTAATGGCCAGGTTTCTAATTCCAGTAACAACAACCACCGTAATAAATTGGAATATGTGTAGGTCTTTACAGTTGATTGTTTAATTTTGCGTACATTGTTGTGTTTAACAGTGAGCATCAGGACACAACCTTGAAGGAGGTGCGTACATTGGAGATGCATATTTAGAGACTTGTTATTGGGGTGGGGGCTATGGGGCTGTTTGTCCAGCTCTCAGGGATATTCTCCTTTTGTCCTTTGAGATTCACTCTCTTTCTCCACCCTGTTCTGTGCCCCCGAGGCTGACCTCTGGGCTGCAGCAGCTGGGCTCTCTTGCCCTCTGGTTTCCTGCTGGGTTCAGCCAAAAGGAGGCACAGTAGGAAATCAGAGGGCAGGGTTGAGTGAGGTTGGGGTATTTACTCCCCAACCCCTCCATGCTGGGCGGTGTGTTGGCAGGGGCTACATCGCTACTGAAGACCACAGCTCCTATGATGACAGGTCTCACCAGATTACCAAAACCACTTTCCCTTCCTGTCCTTTCAGGCCTGGAGATGGGAAGGCACCAGTGCTGTCATTAGCCCCAGGGCACTTCCTCATTTCTCATAGGCTTACCCACACCTCTGTAAATCATCTATTCAAAAACTCTCTTCTGAGTGTGCCATCTGCTCCTGCCAGGACCTGACTGACATTTCTGCTCAGGTTAGCTTCTACTTAGGAGAGGACACATCTTTCTCAACCATCCCAACAAGCTATCAGGAAAATTCAAGCAAGCCTGAACTGAGTAGCTTGGCCTTTGAAGCCAATGTGTTGACCCCATTTTAGAGCCAGAGAAAGGTAGGCATGAAGATTTTCTGGCTTTTCCTGGGTTGCCAGGTACTTGGTATACAAGAAACTTCAATCATAAACCCAAGAATCCACAAACCCAATTCTCAGTCACAGAGGAATGTATGTAATGCTTAATTCAGTGTTTTTCTTTCTGAATTTCTAACAATAATAAAGGAAAAGGAACTCAAGGAAAGTGTCAGAGAAAATCACGTTGGTGTTTTCCCTTCCTTATGTGTAGATGGTTTGAAGGAATCCAAATCCCAGCGTGAGCTACGATGTCTGAACCAGACCCATCAGCTGTCAGCAGGCCAGCCCTGTAATTGAACATCAGCAGAGGGAAATGTGTGCTCTCAGCTCCTCTCTGCTCTCAGCCTGGTTCTGCACCGTGGGGAATAGGCCTGGAAGTCACATCACCTGCACTTCCTCGTGGAGTCTCACTGATTACAAAAAAGAACAAGCCCCCCTCTGGGTTTCATCTCAGCCAGCTCAACCAGAGGAAATGATTGTGTGTTTAAACAGTGAGCATCAGGACACAACCTTGAAGGAGGTGCGTACGTTGGAGATGCGTATTTGGAGACTTGTTATTGGGATGGGGGGCTATGGGGCTGTTTGTCTAATGCTGATTAGTTGAAAAAGCCTGGGTCTTTCTTAAGACCCTTCCCAGCTATTAATGAGCACACGTTTAGCTCTTGATGGCATAAAGATGATTAAGGGCAGTAACAGCAGAGTTGTTACTGGCAGCTACAGTACCTAAAAACTACATCAAAAGAGAAGAAAGGGCCAGGCACAGTGGCTCACGCCTGTAATCCCAGCACTTTGGGAGGCCAAGGTGGGTGGATAACCTGAGTTTGAGACCAGCCTGGCCAACATGGTGAAACCCCATCTCTACTAAAAATTCAAAAACTAGCCGGGCGTCGCAGCGCACCTGTAATTCCAGCTACTTGGGAGGCTGAGCCAGGAGAATTGTTTGAACCTCGGAGACGGAGGTTGCAGTGATCCAAGATCACACTACTGCACTCCAGCCTGGGCAACAGAGCAAGATTCCATCTTAACAACAACAACAACAACAAAGCAAAGAAGGGAGTTCTCAAGTTGTGCTAAGCGGAACTGAGCAACCGAGACACTCAGCCTCTCCAGGTATGTAGGGAGTCGGGTATGGGTATATGCAGGATATCAGGGCTCTAATCTTGGCCCACTGGGTGGCTTAGGGCCAATTCCTTCAATATTATAATCTCAATTTCCCAGTAAGGGAGATGCAGGGATTTTAAACACTATTCAGTTTAATGCTCTTAACTCTGACTCTATAGTAAAAAATCCCTTGGACAGCTTCTGAAAGAGGTATGGGGTAGTGGAGGGTTGAGGCGGAGGTGGGGATGGTTAATGGGTACAAAAAAAAAATAGAATGAATAAGGCCTAGTATTTGATAGCACAACAGGGTGACCATAGTCAATAATAATTTAATCATACACTTAAAAATAACTAAAAGAGGCCAGGCGTGGTGGCTCATGCCTATAATCCCAGCACTTTGGGAAGCCAAGGCAGGTGGATCACGAGGTCAGGAGTTCAAGACCAGTCTGGCAAACATAGTGAAACCCTGTCTCTACTAAAAATACAAAATATTAGCCAGGTGTGGTGGCAGGTACCTGTAATCCCAGCTACTTGGGAGGTTGCAGCAGGAGAATCGCTTGAACCTGGGAGGTAGAGGTTGCAGTGAGCCAAGATCAGGCCACTGTGCTCCAGCCTGGGCTGCAGTGTAAGACTCTGACTCAAAAAAAAAAAAAATTAAAGGAATATAATTGGATTGTTTGTACACAAAGGATGAATGCTTGAGGGGATGGATACCCCATCTTCCATCATGTGATTATTACACATTGCATGCCTGTATCAAAACATCACATATACCTCATAAATATATACAACTACCGTGTACCCACAAAAATTAAAAACTAAAAATTAAATAAAATCCCATAAGCTAGGCCACTGTTAATAAAATAATAATAACAACAATAATAAAAGAGACGTGTGCCTTGCTCCATATCAATTTGATTAGCATCGTGGGTATAAGACCCTGGCGTTGGTTTACACAGCTCTGTTAGCAGATACGGTATCACCTTTAGACAGACAAACAGGCCCCTGCTCCCGGCCCCACACCTCATCCTTGTGCCCCGCTCCCCAGCTTTAAGTGCCTTTCTCCAGAAGTCCTTGTTTGGTATCCAGGACCAGACAAGACCAGCGGGGATGTCCAAGTGGGGCACTTGGCCCACATTTCTCCCCTTTCTTTGGGATACCCTGACGCTGTGCCACCCTCTATTCTGGGCGTTGGGAGTCAACCAGATGCTCCAGGGAGCTTCATCACTTATGTTTATGGGGTTATCCTGGTTGGACTCCAGATTTAGGAGTGTTCCTGGTGCCTGGCAAGGATTTTTTTTCATAGGATTGTTCAACACTAGGCACCTAGGGTGCCTGCCCTGCTGATTTGGGGTGACTCAGATATTTCTTATAGACAGAAGTTTTGCAAAAAATCTCTACCTAGTGTGCCACACAACCTAGGTAGGGGGCACTCCTGAATGAATATATACCAATCTGTTGACAATGTTCATTTCTGTCTAGGTGAAAGGGTTATGGATGATTTGGGTTTTATTCTTTATATTTTTAAATTTTAATTGGGAGGAAATGAGTTTATATGCTGGTAGAATTTCTTTTATGGATAAAAACTGTGTTGGTCCTCAAAACAATGAGATGAGTCCTTTCATGCACAAAAATGATGGAAACTTCAAACTAGAGGGAGCTGGTGTGACAACGGAAGCTAAGATTCTTTGCATAGTAAAGTGAGAAGCTTGAGTTTGTGAGTGGGAAGGAAGAGATGCAGGTATTTGAGGAAGGAGCACAGCGAGCCCAGGGAATCTGGAGGCCGGGGCTCTGGGACTGAGAATGCCTTGCTGGAGGCTGGGGGCCAGGAGCTGCTGTTGTCTGCTATTCCCCACAAGCTTGTGGTGTTGCTGTGTGAATGTGAACCCTCTACTGCCTCAGCCTTCAGTAATGTCAGTTCCATACACAGCTTTGGATTGTGGTTCTTTAGAGCAGAAAGAGATGGATATGACCAGATTGAAGGAGATGCCTCATGGAGGGCAGGGGCACAGGCAGGCACCATGGATCCAGCTGGAATAGTAACTTGAAGCCTGACATAATCAAAAACGTTGGGCAAACCCTGCCATGATTACCTGGAGACCCTGAGAAGGATGGGTCCTGAATTTCCCACATGAGTAGGTTGGAGGTACTAGCCATTAAATATTTAAGGGCAAAGCAATTCCAGGAAAAGGGATTGCTAAGAATTTCAGAGTGTGCATTTTTCCCAAAAATGTCTAAAAATAACACATATTGTTTCTAGAAGAAGGAAAAAAATATAGTAAAAATGCGCTTGACAAAAATCCCAAAATTTGAAAACATACTTCTTGGGAAGACTGTGGGGATATAGGAGTGCAAAATGGTACAACTTTCATGGAAGGCGCTTTGGCAAGATCTAGCAAAAACGTGTCCACATTCCCCTCTTGACCTAGCAGGTTTACTTTCAGGGATCTATCCCAAAATACACTAGAAAATGTATGAAAAATTGTATGCAGAAAGCTATTCACTGCAACCATCTGTAAAGCAAAGACTGGAACCCTCTACACATCCATCGGTGGGGAGTGAGTTAAATAAACTGTGATACAGGCACACGATGGAGTGCTCTGTAACTGAAGCAAATAATGGGGATTCGGGTCTGCTCTCAGGAGGTATATCTTAGTAAATAAAAAACAAAAAAATCAAGGTGGATAAAAAAATATATTTTTTAGATAAACAGCCTGCCACTGTTTATCTAAGAATGGGAGTACAGTTGGCCCTCCTTGACTATGGGTTTTGCATTTCTGCATTCAAACAACCGAGGAACAAAAATATTCAGGAAAAAAAAAGATTTGGTTGCAACTGTATGAAACATGTACAGACTTTTTTCCCTTGTTATTCTGTAAACAACACAGTATGACAACTATTTATATAGCATTTACATTGTCTTACATTATAAGTAATCTAGAGATGATCTGAAGTACATAGGAGGATGTGCATGGGTTATATGCCATTTGATATTGGGGACTTGAACATCCTCCAATTTTGGTATCTGTGGGGGTCCTGGAACCAAACTCTCTCATAGAACCAAACTCCCTACCATAGAACGATCATACTATATATGTATAGATGTAAACACATATACCTACATATACAATGCTTTTATAGTTTTTCAAACTAAAAAGAGAAACAGTCTTATTTTATTTATTTATTTTTTTGAGACAGAGTCTCACTTTGTCATTCAGGGTGGAGTGCAGTGACACCATCCTTGCTCACTGCAACCACCCAGGCTCAATGATCCTCCCACCTCAGCCTCCCTAGTAGCTGGGACTGCAGATCCATGGAAAATTATCCACACCTGGAAAATTTTTTGTGCTTTTTTGTAGAGATGGAGTTTCACCATGTTTCCCAGGCTGGTCTCAAGCTCCTGACCTTAACCAGTCCAGCCACCTCAGCCTCCCAAACTGCTGGAATTACAGGCATAAGCCACTGCACCCGGCCTGAGAAACAATTTTAAAATGTAGTTATTTATATAGGAAGGACAAGAGTAGGATGGAAGAGACAGGGACAGATGCTAAATTTTTGTATAGTTGACTCTGGAACCATGTGAATATTTTATATAACTATAAAACAAAATCATCTGCATTTAAAATGGTTAAAACCATCACCATCACTTTTCAGTCCCAACTTTGTCATTTACCTAAGCTTCCTGCTGTGGGGAAGTTTTTAAAATTTTCTAGATCCTAATTTCTTTTTCTGTAAGATAATAATCCTGCCTCATAGTGTTGATGTGAGGACCAAATTAAATAACATGTCTCAGGCAATTAACACAGTAGCCATTATAAAAAGGACTTAATAAAGAGTGGTGGTGGTTTTAGTTAACATACTATTTCATAGCGTGTATTATGCCAGACACTGTTCTAACCAACTTCCAGATGTTAATTCAGTCCATTCTCAAATGACCCTATGAGTCTGGGGCTAATACTACCCTATCTTACAGATGAGAAATGAGGAATGAGTAGGCATCTTGCCCAAAGCCTCTCAACTGTGCTGGAGTTGCCATTCAAACCCATAGTTGTTGATCTTACTATTTTCTATCCCATACATTTTCTGAGTGGGGCTGTTCTTGGCCTGAACCTGCTACTCACGTCAAAATGGTCCCAAGTTGTATGGAGATCTGAGGCTCTGGTCTGGCAATGTCCACAAGTAGGTGAAGATGGGGCTCATAAATTCACTCGTCCCAGTGGCAGCCCTGGCAGTATAACTTCAGTCTCCTGAGATGGAAGTCATAGGAACTTTTGAACACCACTCCACTGGACAGTTATGAGTCTCTGACAGGCTCCTCGGCAGGCTGGCCAGGTTGGCAGGACTGGTTCCCACCACTCAGGGCAGCTGCCCCGACACAGGGGCAGCTGCTTACTGAGTAAGAAGCCCAACATCCGCTCCTTTCACATTTGTGCAGGGCTCTGAGGGTTTGCAGATGTAGGGCAGGCATCCTGAACACGTGCATCCCATGGCAACCTGTCCAAAGGACATGGTTTTAATGTGGGTCCCAGCCTACCCACCCGCCAGGACCTGACTCAAACCCCACCTCCTCCATTCAGTATCTCCATGTCATCCCAGGCAAACTCTGCTCTGCTCTTGATAAACACACGTCTCATGGTGCCACAGGTTGCTGCAATACGAGGTCATGCCCTACTCTCTCAATTAGAATGTAAGCCTCTAGAGGGTAGGAGTTTTGCCTTTTAACTCCTGATATTCTCCCCAGCAGCATTTTTCAAATATAGACCCTGACCCAGTAGCAGTTCATGAAATTAGTTTAGTAGGTGTCACCAACATTCAATTAAAATAATCAGAATGGAATAGAACAGAAAATGTCTGACTGCAAAATATCTAGTGTTATGAAATGCATGTATACGTCCCTAACCCACAGATACATAGTTTGAAAGCCTAACTCCCAGTGTAGCTCTATTTGGAATAAGGAAGCAATCAAGATTAAATCAAGTCATAGGGGTGGGTCTGATAGGATTATATCATTCTAAGAAGAGATACCAGAGAGCATGAGCTCTCTCTTTCTCTCTTTTTCTCTCTCTCTGTCTCTCATATACAGACATATGAAGAGAGTGCGAAGGTGGCTGTCTGCAAGCCACAAGAGAGTCCTCATCAGAAACCTACCCTGCAGGATCTGAATCTTGGACTTCTAGCCTCCCAAGCTATAAGATAACACATTTCTGTTTAAGCCACCCACTCTATGGTATTTTGTTATGGCAGCCTGAGCAGAATAATGCACCTAGAGGAGAGTTGTTTAGTGAAATGTGTGTGGTTGTGTGTGTGTGTGTGTGTGAGAGAGAGACAGCGAGAGAGAGCTGGGTTTTGGGTTTTGATATAAAAATCTGTTTCTTAGTATTGATCAGGATTCAGAAAGTTTGAGAGCAACTGTACTACCAGACTTTATGCACAATGAGCACTTGATAAATAAATGTTTAATAACAGGGAGGTGGCCAGGCACAGTGGCTTACGCCTGTAATCCCAGCACTTTGGGAGGCCAAGGCAGGTGAATCATGAGGTCAGGAGTTCAAGACCAGCCTGACCAACATCGTGAAACCGGTCTCTACTAAAAACACAAAAATTAGCTGGGCGTGGTAGCATTCATCTGTAGTCCCAGCTACTCAGGAGGCTGAGGCAGAAGAATCACTTGAACCCAGGAGGCAGAGGTTGCAGTGAGCCGAGATCATGCCACTGCACCCTAGCCTGGGCAACAGAGAGAGACTCCATCCCACCCTGTCCCCCAAAAAAAACCAGGGAGGAAAGAAAAGAGAGATTGAGAAAAGAGGAAAAGAAAGACGCAGGGAGGAATGAGGAACAGAGGAAGGAATGACAGAAGGGCATTTGGACAATTTTCTGTTCTCAAGATAAGCAGAAATCATGGGCCCTGCCAGGTATGATTTACATAATTTGGGAAAAGTTTAGAAGAAACTGAGAAAGACAGAAGAAGAAAGAAAAAAACAGATAGGGAGTAACCAAAGAGTTCATGAACCAAAACCTCATAAATCAGTCCTGACATTTCATCATCTCATATTTTGACTCATTCTGCTTTGTGAGCCTTGATATAGGAGTTTGCAATAAATTTTAATTTCCTGTTGGTTTGAGAAAATTCAAGACTCTGATATTTGAAAATACTTTTAGGCCATCCAACTCTTTCTTGCCAACTGGATTTCTTTTTGAATAGGTCTGATCTGATGGTGATTCAAGCTTTGCTTTGTAGCCTGAGACTGAAATAACCAAGATAACACTGATCAGGGCAAAAGATCTTCTAGAAACCTCCTGGGCTTTTTTTTTGTTTTTAAATCAGACTATCCATGAACTCAATATATTGATGCACACAGAAGAAATAATACCAGAAACAAACAGAGACATTTCTTAATGAGAGAGGAATAAATTCAGTAGGAGAATATATTAGTCCTAAATATGTATGAACCTCATAAGAGAACTTTAAAAAACATGAATCAAAACCTGATAGAATTGGATCTAAGCTGAGAAAGCTCCCAATGGCCAAATTTTGAATAGCCTGAGCAACACAATAAATAATGTGGTATTGGATTATATCATAAAATATAAAATATATACCCTTAAATCAACATGGATATAAAAATGATAGAATAGATTAAAAAAAGAAGAGGCAAATCTCCTCATAGAAGTATCCCAAATCATATATATTTCGGCCTTCCCTTGAGTGTGGCTCTGTTTAGAGACTTGCTTACAAAGAGCGAAGTATGGAAAGGAGAGAAAAAGTAACTATACAGTGCAGAAACCTGGCAAATGCCACCTTGGCCTAGTAGTCAAGGTTAACTTCATCAGTGATAAGTCAGTGACAGCATGTACCTTTGATACGATGTGATGAGAATGGCACTTCACCTCTGTGATCGTCCTTCCCCAAACCCATAGCATCAGTCTAGCCATTAAGGAAAACATCAGACAAACTCACATTGAGGGACAGTGTACACAATACTGGACCAGAACTCCTCAAAACTGTCAAGGTCATTAAAAACAAGGAAAGTCTGGGGAAACGGTTATAGACAGGAAGAGGCTAAGGAGATTTAATGACTAAATGTTATGTAATATCCTGTTTTAGATCTTGGAACAAAAAAAAGGATACTAGGAAAGAAATCATGACATAGAATAAACTGTAGCGTCTGGTTAAAAGCCCCGTTGGTTCCTTCGTGCAACAAATGAACTATAGCAATGTAAGATATTAACAGCAGGGAAACCGGGTTCAGTGCATGTGGCAACTCTATGTACTATCTTTGTAACTTTGCTGTAAACCCAAAACTATTCTAAAAAATAGGAATAAAGAATTAGAACTAAAAGGAAAAAGACAAATACAGGAGATTTCAATATTTATCTCTCAATAAATTGACAGAAGAAGTAGACAAAAATTAGTAAAAATATAGAAGCCTTGCACAACACTATTAATCAATGGACCTAATTGACCTTTAGAGAACATTCTAAACAACAACAGCAAAATACATATTCTTTTCAAGAAGACATGAAATATCTACAAAGATGGACCACATCCTAGGCTGTAAAACATGTCTCAGTAAGTTTTAAAAGATTTAAATCATATACTATTATTCTCTGACCACAAAAATTAAGCTCTAAACAAAAAGATATTGGAAAATTCTCAAATATTTGGAAACTTAGATGCTCACTTCTGGCCGGGGCAGTGGCTCATGCCTGTAATACCAGCACTTTGGAAGGCTGAGATGGGAAGATTGCTTGAGCCCAGGAGTTTGAGACAGCTTGGACGACATAGCAAAAACTCATCTCTACAAAAAATAAAGTAAATAAATTTCTTAATGAGCCAGGTGTGATGGTATATGTCTGTGGTCTCAGCTACTCAGGAGACTGAGGTGAGGGGATCACTTAAGCCCGTAAGGTCGAGGCAACAGTGAGCTATGATCACACCACTGCCATCTAGCTTGGCTGACAGAGTGAGACCCTGTCTAAAAAAAAAAAAAAAAAAAAAAAGGAAAGAAAAGAAATATAAGGGGAAACACCCCAATAAAAAGAATAGGCAAAGGATTTGAATAAACACTTTACCAAAGGTGAGATATGGGTGGTTGAAAACAGAATAGAACAAAACAGAAACAGATCTCCCCCACCCCCCACCAAAAAAAAAAACAAAACAAAACTTACTACCATTCATCATTAGGAAAAACAAATTAAAACCCCAATCAGATACAATTACACACCTGTTTGAATAGCTTAAAGAGTTCTTTATGTATTCTGGCTACAATCTTTTATAATATATATGTTTTATAAGTATTTTTCTCCAAGTCTGTGGCTTGACTTTTCATTTTCTTAACAGTGATTTTTGAAGAGCTAAAGTTTATAATTTTAAAGAAGTCCAGTTAATTAATTTTTATCTTTCAATGTTTGTAACTTTTTGTATCCTATATAAAAACATCTTTGTGTTAACTCAGTTCAATTTTTTAAACCATATTTTCTTCTAGAAGCTTTGTAGTTTAGCTCCTTCAGTTAGCCCTATTATCCATTTATGTAAATAAATTGTGTAGAAGGTATGAGATCAGGGTAAAGAATCATTTTATTTTCTTATGGACCTCCAGTGGCTTTTTGAAAAGTCTTTCCTTTCCCTGTGGAATTACATTGGCTCCTGCACTGAAAATCAATTGATGATATATGTGTGGATCTATTTCTAGGCCTCCATTTGGTTCTATGGATCTATCTGTCTATCCAACACCACACTGCCCTAACTATGTAGCTTTGTGGCAAATCTTAAAATCAGGCAGTGTAATTCCTCCAACTTTGTTCTTTTTCAAAATAATTTTGAGAATTTTAGTTCTTTTGCATGTTAATAAAAATGTTTAAATAACTATCAATTTCTAGAAAAAATCTGTTAGAATATTGATTTGGGTTCCATTGAGTCAATAGATTTGGGAAGAACTGAGATTTTAATATTATTGAGCTTTCTGATCCATAAATATGGAATATCTCTCTATTAGGTCTTTCTTTAATTTCAGGTATTGCACACATTTTGTTAAATTTATACCTAAGTATTTTCATCTTTTTAGAAGCCATTGTAAATGTTATATTTTAAATTCTCAAGTCCTAATTCTTTGCGACTGTTATGGTTAAGGCTGAGTGTCAACTTGGATTGAAGGATGCAAAGTATTGTTCTTGGATGTGTCTGTGAGGGTGTTGCCAAAGGAGATTGATTAATATTTGAGTTAGCGGACTGGGAAAGGCACATCCACCCCTAATCTGGGTGGGAACAATCTAATCAGCTGCCAGTATGGCCAGAATAAAAGCAGGCAGAAGAACGTGAAAACACTACACTGGCTTAGCCTCCCAGCCTACATCTTTCTTTCATGCTGGATGCTTCCTGCCCTTGAACATCGGACTCCAAGTTCTTTAGCTTTGGGACTTGAACTGGCTTTCTTGTTCCTTAGCTTGCAGACAGCCTATTGTGGGACCTTGTGATCGTGTTAAGTCAATATTCCTTAATAAACTCCCCTTTATATATACATCTATCCTATTAGTTCTGTCCCTCTAGAGAACCTTAATACCATAACTAAAAAGGATACAATTGATCTTTGTTTAATAAACTTGCATTCTTCAACTTTTCTAAACTCACTTATTCATTCTTATAACTTTTTTGAGAATGCTTTAGGATTTTCCACGTAGATAATCAGGTTGCCTGCAAATGAAGACAGCTTTACTTCCTCTTGTCCACTCGCTACGCTTTCTCCACCTCCTGCCTCCACCCTACCCCCACCTCCACTCCATTCCCAGGATCTCCAGTACAGAGATGAATTCAAGTGGTAAGAGTAGTAAGACAGGACATAATCCTAGAGGAAAGCATTCAGTCTTTTGCCACTAACTATAATGTTACCTGTAGGTCTTCCATACCTGGCTTTTTATCAGAATGAAGAAATTCCCATCTGTTCCTAGTTTGCTGAGCTTTTATCATGGATGGGTATTGAATTTTGTCAAATCCTGTATGTGCTTCTATTGAGATAATTAGTCAATTTTACTTTTTCAGTCTGTTAATATGATGAATTACACTAATCTTTTGAGCATATAACCAACCTTACATTCTGAGACAAATACCAACCACTTGGTCATGATATATTAACTTTTTATATATTATTGGATTTGATTTGTTCAAATCTGTTAAATTTGGGTGGGGGGCTATGTCATTAGGGAAACTGATCTTTGGTGTTCTTTTCCTTGTAATGTCTTTGCTTTTGGTATTAGGGTAAAGCTGGACTCATAAAATGAATTGGGAAGTATTCCCAGTTGAATTGGTAATAGTTATACTTTAATGTTAAGTTCACCACTGAATCCATAAGATCCTGCTTTGTGAGAAGGATAAGTACAAATCTAGTTTCTTTAACTGATAATGAATTACTATCTATTTCTTTTCGAATGAGTTTCCAATAATAAATGAGTAACAAATGGGCAAAAGATTTGAACTGCCAGTTCACCAAAGAAGATATCCAAATGCCAAGTAAGGACATAAAAAATGCTCAACATCATTCATTATTAGGGAAACACAAATTAAAAACACAGTGAGGTATCATTACATGCATTAGAATGGCTTGAATTAAAAATGTTTATAATACTATGCAATGGTGAGGACATAAAGCGCCTGGAACTCTCTTACATTACTAATGGGAAATGCGAAATGGTGTAGTTCTTTGAAAAACAGTTTAAAAGCTCTTATAAAATTTAATATACACTTATCATATGACCCAGTAATACAATTCTTATTTACATTAGAGAAATCAAAACATGTATTCTCACAAAGATATGTACATAAATGTTCATAGCAGTTTCATCTACAGTAGCTAAAAGCTGAAAACAATTCGAATATCAAATTTGTTTATTAATGTATATACAAATTATAGTATTTCCTTATAATGGAATATTTCTCAATAACAAAAAGAAGTAAACTACGGATACATGCAATAACATGGTGAATCTTAAAGGCATGATACTAAATGAAAAAGAAGCCAGATATGAAAGAGTATATGCTGTATGTTTTAATTTATATGAAATTCTAGGAAAAGCAAAGCTATAGTAACAAAAACCAGATTAGTCTTTGCTTGAGGCTGGAGATGATGAAATGAGATTAGCTACACAGAGTCATACGAATACCTTTTTGAGTGATGGAAACATTCTATATCTTGATTGTGGTGGTGATTATACAACTGTATACACTCATCAAACTCTACATTTAAAAATGGGTGAATTTTATTGTATACAAATTATAACTCAATAAAATTATAAATTTTTATAACTAATTAAAAAAAAAAAGTAGGTTTGGGACTTTATCCCAGAGTGGTAAGGCCCTACAAAGTCACATGACATGATATTGTGTGGATGCAGGGAAATGTGAAGAATTTGAGTGATCGAGATTAATGGAATTGGCTGGGCTCGGTGGCTCACACCTGTAATCCCAGCACTCTGGGAGGCCAAGGTGGCCAGATCACGAGGTCAGGAGTTTGAGATCAGCCTGACCAACATGGTGAAACCCCATCTCTACTAAAAATACAAAAATTAGTAGGGCATGGTAGTGAGTGCCTGTAGTCCTAGGTACTTGGGAGGCTGAGGCAGGAGAATCACTTGAACCTGGGAGGTGGAGGTTGCAGTGAGCTGAGATCGCTCCACTGTACTCCAGCCTGGCAACAGAGTGAGACTCTGTTTCAAAAAAAAAAAAAAAAAAATTAATGAAATCAATCAGCCATAAAGGATTTGATGGATTTGATTATAATAGAACCTATCCATCATTGGAGCTATAAAGAATTCCTTCAATAAAGAATTTGTTACTTCATATCCACATTTATGTCCCGTTTTGTTCCCATCTTTGGCTGGTACTCTGATTTCATTGCATATTACCTCTTGAACTTAAGTCTAATGTTTTTGTGCTTGGATCTCTTGTAGTGACTAAGAGACTTTAAACGTCAAGAATTTAAGTTTTGGTCATCTGGTCAATCTTTAGTGATCTTTTTTTAAACTCCTGGGTATTTGCAATGCCAGCATTCATATATCATTCTTTCTCAGTAGAAAAGCTGAAGGATGAAAGACAAAAAAAAAGTTAATAAGCTCTCATGAAAAGCGATTTAGGGATTTTATACACTTTCTCTTTAAATATAACAAGGTATTCACATGATCACTACAGTTTATGGAAAAATAAATTATTGTCATTGCAGACACTGTAGTCAGTGAATAAAACCCTTCACCCTATTCCTCTGAGAGTGACATATGCTAGGACTATCTCTTCCTTAAGAGACCTGAGCTCTAGTAATGAGAAGATCGGTTCTGTGCCACAGAATCCCATCAGAAATTGAGATTGGAACCACAACACGGAGAACAGAAACTTTTCATACTTTTAAAATTTCTTCTCTGGTTTGGTATGAACAAAGCTTTGTATGCAAATCAAAAATACATTTAAAATATTCTCCTAAAAGCACAACTTCGTGGCCTTCTGTAAGTGACAGAATAGGTCTGGTACAGAGGGGAGGGGGTTATATTTTGCCAAGTTTGGAATTCATTCAATCTCTTCAGTCTAGGCAAATCCCACCAATAAGAACAGTTTGCTGTTTAAATTTGTTAGAACTTCCTTGTTTTTAGTTCTGTAAAGATTTCTTGAAATAAAGTGGCATCTAAATATTGGTTTCATGAGTTGAATGCAAATGAATCAGAAATATATGGATACACCTTCCCTCAAATTTACCCAAAATTTCAATACGGAAGTACTAGCCAAACATACGTTGGGTTGGGTTTAAATATCTGGCAAACCATTTCAAAACATTTGGGGAACCTAGGCTGCAGTCCAAATGGAAATTTTTTTTCTGTTGAATGTTTTGTTTAAATTTTACATGGGAAACAAAACACTTGAATTTATCTCCACAAATGTGAATCTTTTTTCATTATTTATACCTCACCTGTCACACTAACAGGATAGTTTTCAGAATTTTTTTCCCTGGAAATGAAATCAGTTTTCAGAGAGGTGAGAGGTTCTGTTGAGAGCTGAGACTAGTCCAAATCTACACTGGGGCAGTCTCCAAGTCTTCTTTTGATACCTGGTTCTCCTCTGCCACCTCCCACCAGATGCTGTGTCATCTAGCTGAGTTAGGAAACTCTGTTTGACATCATTGGTAATGGATCCCATCTTGAATATAGCAAATGGTTCCCTTTTCAGCTCCATTTATTCTTCATCTTCAATTTCTGTCCTGTCTCCAGACTCTGCTCCAACCCAGCTCTGGCTCTTTCTCCTCTGGGCTACCTCAGTAGGATATCTCCACTCTAATTCAGGCTTTTTGGGACAAAGTCTTTCTCTCTCCTCATGCAGCTACCTATGAAGGGAAGCCTCTCTCTGAGTCTGGACTGTTCTGGTCATGGGAGGGGATGGAGGCCACTGAAGGACCTCAGTGAACTCAGTGAAGAAATCAATGAATGTAAGGCCAAGGTCTTAGGAGAAGAAATTCCTACTGGTTTGGGATGAATGGCTACAGAAACTTTCAGAGGCAGTTGTAAATGGAAATAGGACAGGTAAAATTTGGTTTGGGGTGCCCTGGTTCAATGACATGTCAGTGACTGGGATGAAAATCCCTCTGTGTGTCCAGCCAAGGGCAGACGGTGAAGGACAGTTACAAGGCAATGAATAGTCAATTAACAGGGTCTTTGAAAATTTTTTCTACTCTTTTCTTCTGGTTCTCTTTGTTTTTGTTTTTTTTACTTAGACTCCTCTCATACTTATCTACTGGTTCTCTTTGTAATTTTGATAATTAGGATCTCAAAGGGGAAAAGTCAAGAAAAGAGATAAAACTCAAACTGATCAGCTGTGCTACCTTTTGGGAGTTTAAAAGTTGAGTTTATGTCTGAATCACTAGGTAAAGTGGAAAGATTAATAACTAAGTAAACTGTGCATGTTGGAAGGACTGGTAATCTACCTCTTCTCTTTCCTGCCTGACACTTCAATCAGAGGAGGACTACTGAATCAAAGGAATTTTTAAAAGACCAATTATTTGACATAAAAACAGAGGCCCAGTTCTGAGACCAAGCCTACTGATGAGGAAACTGCTCATTCCCCACCTTGGATTTAGACTGGTGGTTTCCAAATCCGGCTGCACATTAGATTCACCTGAGAAGCCTTAAAAAATAACAATGGCTGGTCCCAAACCCAACCCTGGGTGAAGCCCAGGCATCAGCATTTTAAAAAAACAACTCCCTGGGTGATTCGTAGGTACTATCAGAGTTGAGAATCATTGGTTTAGATTGTATTATTATGTTGGTACAATCTGAGAAAATTAATGTTTGTCTTATGGAGGTCAACTAGTATAGAAATGGGGAATGGTGCAAAATAAACTTGAACTCCAGGAAACATATCCACCCTCATCCATGAAATCACAGATAGTCCTTCATGTTCTCATTGTCTCCCAAACTAAAAGTGTCAATAAACACTCATGTTCACCCTGCTAGCAGGGAAGGGATTCATTAACTGCAGCTCTTGGTAAGCATCCCAGGAGTAAGGTCTCTTCCCATGAGTACAGGTAGGTGTAGAGTTTTCCCGGGGAAGAGGATGTTGTTTTCTCTCTGGGAATGGGTTCTGGACCCATAAAGTGTAAATTTACTTCAGTTTCAGCGTTTGTCCCTCCTGTGCTATAATTTCCTTCTGAAAGTATACCAACCCACCAGAAAAGAAATCTGCCTGTGTCTTTGCAGTTTGTGTGATTATAGTGTGGTGACTGAGGGGATAAAGTGGCAAAAGCAAGCGGGTTCTTCTGCCTCCTTCTGTCCTGGAGAAAATGTGGACAGCACATCTGAGGACCTCAGCTCTGCAGAGGACCAGATGATAATCGGCTCCCACAGATAAACCAGCAGCTGAGGACGCAGACAGTTCCTAGTCTGTGGAGAATCTCTGGAAAAAGGGTTTGTTCAAGAAGAAACAAATTTTCTGACACCATCCTGCAGTGCGTGCTAAAAAATCTTTTATAAATGGCTTTTAAAAAATTCCTGATTCATAGCCTTGGCCAATTTTCATGGAGTAAATATTCCTACTATTGCCAATTTCAGGCTACCGACCTGTAAGAGGTATCACTGAAAGAGGAGTTGGGAAGAAATGTGCAAAATCAACTCTGGCAGGCTGCTAGGAGCAGACTCTAGAACATTCTTGTCCCCATGAGTGAAGGGTGCTGGCACCTTGAAGAAGGGAGGGAGGGGACCAGCAAATTAATAGAAGTACTGGCATATTTTCCATAATTTTGTGGACTTTGTGTGTTTTTTCTCTTCTTTTAACACAATCAACCGGCATTCAGCTGTGATTCTTTCCAGTATGACCTCATGAACTCAGGCTAAAATATGTCATTTATCAGAACCGAAATCTGTACTTGGATCCAAATAGGGAGAAAAGGCTGAGGGCTGCACCTTTCATAAAATAAGAACAACAAATATTTTTTAGTGTTTTTCCACATTATTCTAGTCACAAACAGTTTGAGATGGTCAATAACAGGTACCATTTATTGACTGCCCACTATGTACCAGGTCCATGTATTAACTCATTTCATCTTTATAACTCAATTGGGAAGGTACTATTATTAGGAGTACCGTACCTTTTAAACAACTAAGAAGGGATTCACCACGTCTATAATAATAACAATGTGAAGTGTTAAAATAATTGACCATGGTGAATATTTTGAATGAAACTACACATTATTATAGACTATTCAAAAGGCAATCTGATATGGTTAAAAATAGCTGACATTCACTGAGTGCTTACTATATACCTGGTGTTTTCATGAACTCTCCACTGGTTTTTTTTATAGTGATCTATGAGTCAGGTGTTACTATGTTTATTTTACAGTTAAGGAAAGAGAGGACAGAAAGTGACTTCATGACAGTCAGGTGATTTGTTGATGTCAGGGCCAAGAATCAAACCCAGGCAGCCTGGCAGCCAAGCTCACTCTTACATATAGGACTCCACTATTTTTCCAAGCAAGAACATCACTAGGTGATATGTTTTGGCTGTGTCCTCATCCAGATCTCATGTTGAATTGTGATCCTGAGTGTTGCAGGTGGGGCCTGGTAAGAGATGATTAGACCATAGGACTGGTTTCTAATGGTTTAGCACCATCCCTCTAGTGCTCTCTTATGATAGAGTTCTCATGAGATCTGGTTGTTTGAAAGTGTGTAGCACCTTCCCCTTTGCTCTCTGATAGCCATCTGAATATGTACCTGCTTTTTCTTTACTTCCCCTTCACCTCTACCGTGATTCTAAGTCTCCTGAGGTTGCCCAGAAGCATAAGCCTGTACAGCCTGCAGAATCATGAGCCAATTAAACTTTTTTTTTTTATGAATTACCCAGTCTCAGGTAGTTCTTTATAGCAATGTAAGAGTGGACTGATATAATAGGCAAATCCCTGACCTTCATTGTGGATGTCTGGCCTCATTTAAAAAGAATGCACTTCTTCCTTAAATGTATCTCCACAACCACCCTTCCCAACACATACACATTCTTGAGGCTATAAACAGCGTACTACGGTTGGAATGTGTTATGTGTTGGAATCTTGGTTGCCACCATAGCAGAGTTAAGAGGTGGGGTCTTTGGTAGACAATTGGCAATGAATGGATCAATGCCATTGTTGAATAAATGGGTTAGTTACCATGGGAGTGGGTTCCTGACAAGGTCAGTCCCCTTCCGCTCTTTGTCTCGTCGTAGGCTCAGTTCTGCCTTCTGCTCTTCCACCATGGGATGACTACTCTCCCTAGATGCCGACACCATGTTTTTGGATTTTCCAGCCTCCACAATCATGAGCTGAATAAACTTATTTTCTTGACTCAGTCTGTGGAATTCTGTTACAGCAAAAGAAAATGACTAAATCACAGTATCTTTTCACTTTGGTTTTAGATAATGTTTAGCATTATGTTATTGAGGTCTGTGATTTAGAGCTGAAATATGCAAATGCTAACATGTCAGGAGATGAATTTGGAATAAAGTGCAATTCTCCTAATTGCTAATCAAATTCAATGTTATCCCCCTGAAAACCATTCCTAAGCCATGCACAATTCAGCTGAACTTAAAGGGTTAAAGGATGTCTGTCAGATTTCCGAGAATTCTGTTGATCTCAGCCTTTAGACTCCTTAGTACTAAAACATTTTGTAAGTTTCTACTTCACTGAGTGACATAATTTACACCTTTCATTCTGGGGTTGTCTTTACTGAGCCACACAGTGGTGTTCTTATGTAGACAAAGCTACTGGAGTTTAGAAACAGGAAGAGCTAGAAACTTGTATTTTAAAGCTTACCCAGTGGGGTATTTCCTTAACTTTCCAAATTCTGACATGTGTTAGGCAGTCAGGAAAGAATAATAAAATTCCCCAGGAAAAGCGTTCCTTAAATGGCAGCCATTAAAATGTGGTTTTCTAGGTAGCTACGGGCCTGATTTCCATCCCATTCTTCTTACCTCATGCAGGGCTGGTTTCAGGTTGCTTTTGCAGACACAGACCTACGGAGTCCTGCTGGATAGCCAAGCCTTCCAGAACAGCCCAACCATAGCTTAGAGGCTGTCCAGCACACCGCTGAGTCTCCTTCTGAGAGTGTGTGTCTGTGTCACACAAGAGCTATGC
The DNA here is from genome assembly GCA_963573385.1 of Cacajao melanocephalus. NCBI lineage: Eukaryota > Metazoa > Chordata > Mammalia > Primates > Pitheciidae > Cacajao > Cacajao melanocephalus. Next base: position 12,405 of record CAUYLG010027529.1, on the reverse strand, counting down.
TAGCTTTCAATGGCTGCTCTCACCTGAAACAGTGCCAGCTTCAATGAAGTCCTGTCAGCTCAGTCAGCACCATCTGATGAGGGGAAGCCGGGAGGCACTTGTTCAATGGAAAGCAAATACTCAGAACCACAACAGAGATACAAGGTCTAGCAGGTAGCCTCAAGTAAGAAAGGACAAGATCAATGGAGTTGAAGATTAAAAAAAGACAAGGGATTTCTGGAGGGTCCATCACAAGTAGCTGCACAGTGTAGAGTTGTCAAGAAATTTGATTCAGCCCTGAGGGCCTGTAGGGGTCAAGAGGAGTTTGAGAGGCTCTGGTCCTGGGGCCCAGAGGGGAGTGGCAGATTTAATTTATGGGTTCACACCTGTAGCCTGTGGTTGCCAAACCATGGCTGAGGGAGAGACGTGTGGGAATTAAAAGATCCAGATAGTAACATTCTCATACTTTTATATATTGCCTTACAGTACAGTCAGTTCTGCTATAACATGATAGATGCATTCCTAAAACTCACTGCGTTATGCAAAATTGAACAGTAAAAACCACAGGCCTTAGAGAAAAGAGCAGGTCAGGGGCACAATACCTCAACACTTTGTTGGTAATATAAATAAGACAGAAACTTAATAAAAATGGTAGCACAGTTTTGTGCATGTTAAATAATGAAAAAATACACTTGTTTTTTCAATTTTTTTTTTTTATATAGAGATGGCATTTCTCCATGTTGGCCAGGCTGGTCTCGAACTCCTGACCTCAGGTGATCCACCCGCCTCAGCCTCCCAAAGTGCTGGGATTACAGGCATGAGCCACCGCTCCTGGCCCCCCAAAAATATGTTAATACTACAATAAATTTGGCACTTTATCTTTAAAAAGACCTGAAATTTGCTAATGGAAGAAGGTGCTGAGAGGACTGCTGCTTGTGTTACAATGAAGTGGTAGAGGGAAGATTATAAACATTTTTTATTTTTTGCAGCCTTAAAATCCTGAAATATAGGCCACTTGAAGCATGCATTTATAATGAATATCCGTTTCATCAAAATTGAAGATTTGAAAATGTAGAGTTTTCTTCTTTAGTTAATTTCTGTATCCCTGCTGGAAGTTCTTTTGCAGTTTTCTCATCCATACTTGGGGACTTCACCCAATAGCTGAAGTATTTGGAAATTGTGGTGATATTTGAAATAGCCAAATCAGCCCGTTATAGTACAAAAGGTGCCATTTCTGCAGAATTTGACAATTTCCATGAAGGTCTTTGCATGCAGATAGTGGTTTCTGTTTGTGAAAGAGGTTGTTTGCCCTCATTTTTCACTGTTTGGTTTTCAGTTTCAACAATGCTCATCTTCCCATCTCTTCTAGTTTTTGTGCCTTATTCTTATTGATTTCCCAGCACTTGAACTTATTCCATCTACAGACATTTCTTTTATTTCCACGGTCTGTTGCCTGAGAAATAGAACAAGTTCTCTTGATTCTCTCAAAATGCTTTTTTACTTCAATTTCCCCCTCAATACGCAAAGCTTTACTTTCCCATGCCCTGCTTGAGATGCTTAGACATGTTTAAAACATTAAATGAATTCTTTTTAATACACAGCAGTTCACAAATGTGAAAGAATAGGAAAACATAACCTCATAGGATAACTCGGTTGGGGTAAGTAGATTAGTTAGAATAACACATCTGCAAGGTAGTAGGGCAGATGCATGGCATGTGTGCATGTGGCATTTTGTGAATCCTGACAAGGCTCATTTCAGCTGGATGCAGTCTTCTATGTTAATCTAGTTTTCTCTTGCAGATAAAATTGCTTATGAGAAACTCGAATTATGTTCACATTGTCCCCTAACATATTAATTCAATCAGAACAAATTCATATTTTAAAAACAAGTGTTATAGCCAACTGTGTATGTACCTCTGTTCATGCATTTTCTCATTTGATCATGATAATAATTCTAGGAGGTAGATAGGAAAGTTAATATTCCCATTATACAGACAAAAAAACTGAAGCTGAGGAACGTCCCATAGCTTGGAAATGAGTCTGGAAATAAAGAAGTTAAGATAAGCGTTCTGACCACATTTAAGTCCCTGATCCTGCTAGTTCCTGAAGCCAGTTCTGCTCACTGTCTTCTGCAAGTTTGGGTTTGCGAGCCAGGGAATTTTCTTCTTTTGCTTAAAGTAGTTCGACGTGTTTTGTTTGTTTGTTTTTTGTTTTTTTGAGATGGAGTTTCACTCTTGTCACTCAGGCTGGAGTGCAATGGCACTGTCTTGGCTTACTGCAATCTCTACCTCCCGGGTTCAAGCAATTCTCCTGCCTCAGCCTCCCAAGTTGCTGGGATTACAGGTGCCCACCACCACACCCAGCTAATTTTTGTATTTTTACTAGATACAGGGTTTCACCATGTTGGCCAGGCTAGTCTTGAACTCCTGACCTCAGGTGATCCACCTGCCTCAGCCTCCCAAAGTGCTGAAATTCCAGCCCCTGTGCCCAGCTTCCAGGTGGGTTTTTTGAGTAATGCAGAGCCTCAGTGAATATGGGTTTACCTGGGTAATGTTCAGATTGTCTACCAGCTTTGACTTTCTGCTACGTTTTGATTTTTAAACTAACTCTCTTCAGGTAGAGGGCACTCTAAATTTCAAGGTTTGCCTTTGAAACAGGAGGATCTGTCTCTGCTGTGCTGTGCTGCTGGCATAGGATAAAGGAAAATTGTTCCTCCATCCCCTGGGTGCTGACGTAGAAAGTCCCCAGTCAGAGCAGCTGGGAACCTTTTTTGGAGGGGATCGGCTAGGTTTGCACCCATTTAGACATGGCCTTTTCTGAAGATAGTGACCCTTCACTGTTCCTGTCACTGCCATTGCAATCTGTGTCATCAGCCTTGCTCACCAGCAGAGCATATGCTCTGGGTGTAGTGGATCCTTCTCTTTCCCCTAGTCCTGTGTTGTCCTGACTGCTCCCAGTCAAACCCAGCCGAGTGACAGGAAGGGACTCCAATACTGGGCTCAAGCATGACTATTCCTGCTGCTGCTATTCACTGAGCACTCCTCTGTATCCCGGGCCTCTGAGAAGCACTTTACATACTCATTCATTACTTTCACCAGCATTTGTTGAAGGCCCATCATGTGCCAGGATGACTCTTTTTTGTGTGGTTTATTTCATTTGCTTCCTACAATTGGAATGCCCAAACAGACTGGCTCCAGGCTCATTCACTTACCCCTGTGCCTTCCTGCTTCTCTCGTTCAAGGTTGCTAGACACCCAGTCTGCCCCAATCCTACTTACTAGAGACCTGAAAAACTTGTCAATGACCTTCCTATGACCTGGATAACAATTTCTCAGCTTGTCACTGCCTGTTATGTGTGGGTACGGATGTAGTTCCCTTCCACTTTGGTAGCATATACATGAGCGTCACCTTTGTGTATGTTTTGATGAGCTTTAGGCTCCCTTCCTCCCCCAACCCCTTCCTGTCTTTCTCTTTCTCTTATTTTCAGATTCATGCACTGGGACCTGCTCTACAAACTTGAGAGGAAAAGAGAAAGAACAAAGAAGGCAGAGCAATCTCAATACTGAAAGTTTCCTTTTTTTCAAACTTCATGAATGGGGCCTTTGAACTCACCAGCCAGAGCTCCTTCCTAACCTGTACCTTTCATGTCCTGTTTCCAGCTGGCATGGAAAATGTGAGGTGCCCTGGCCCTCAGCCTGCGCTGAAACCTCGTTGTGGGTTGTGTCTCTCAGTCCTCCATTGACGGTGGCAGCCACCGCTGCTGGAGCAGAGATGAGCCAGGCACTTCCTGCCAGGTGCTGAAGTCCATTGCAACAGTCACAGAACCGAGCTGCAAAAGGAAACAAGCCTGCATGAGCCTTCACCCAAGGTGGCCAAGAACAGCCACAACAAAGAAGGATGAGGAGAAATTCCTGCAGCCAATGGGCATGGGGCTGGGGAGGAAGGGGGAGTCTCTGGGTGTTGGTTTTGAGACTTTCTGCCTTGACTATAACCCACGTTCTCAGCACAGGGGATGTGATTCATGGCCAAGAAATTCCCCATGGCCTTGGATGACATTTACGTTGATTACTTCTGAGTCACATTTCTGGGAGAATATTTTTTTCTCACCAAAGGCAAACTGAAGGGAAAATGGCATGGATAGTGGTTTGGAGACAGCAGAGGAAATGGGGTCACTTGTGTTATTAGTAGGAGAGCTAAAGACATGCAAGAATGGAAAGAAAAACAAGGCAAAAAAGAAAGGATATTAAGAGGTGGGAATCATCTCCAAGTGGAATGAGGAGAACTGAGGTCTCAGGATTTGCAGTTTCATAACTCTGGGGATGAAGAGATGGGGGCGGCCCAAATGGACCCTGCCTTTTTGTCTCTTGTAATGACAGAAATTTAGAATGTAAGAGTTGGGGCCATCACTCATGCATTTAATTCACAAGTATTTGTTGAGCACCTTCGGTGTTCCAGATTCTAGGCACGGGAGATACCGTGGGGAACAACGTAAAGTCCTGCCCTGGTGGCATTATCTCAGTAGAAGAGAAAGACAACAAAGGAATGGCCAATCAAATGGTACATTTGAATTCAACCTTTTTGACTTATTGACAGAGATGCATCAGATCCAGGATCATGGGAACACGCACACTTTGCTGTACCAGAGGGGAGGACATAGGAATGGAACTCATCAATGGCACTGGACTTTAGCAGCTCAAAGGGTTGTCTTGGAGTCCTGACTCTCCCCTTTCCTGGAAGAATAGGCAGGGGTGTGGGCCTGCTTGGAAGGGGAAAAATCCCCCCTATTATGTGTGTTCTAAGCCTCATTCAAGGTTAAAAGCCTTCTTAATGTAAATGTAGAAGATGTCAGTTAAACCATTTACTCCAGAAGTGTATCTGAAAACAAGAAAGCAATGTCCCAAGTCCAGTAAGATTTTATTATTTTTTTTTTTTTCAGACAGGGTCTCACTTTGTTGTCCAGGCTGATCTCAAACTCCTGGCTTCAAACGACCCTCCTACCTTGGCCTCCCAAATTGCTGGGATTACAGGCATGAGCCACTGTGTCCAGCCTACCAGTAGGATCTTAAACCACCAAAGGTAAAACAAAACAAACGGAAAACACTTTTCACCAGATTAGCATCTCTTCTGCTTGACTTGGACTAATGAATTTCAGGCTGTTTCTTACAAAGCACCATTTGTGGCCAATAGGCAGGAATTTGCGAAGCAAAGGAAAGCAATATTGAGGAGCAGAAAGAGCCAGGCATCAGGAATCAAAGATCTGGGTTTCCATCTGGGCTTGCCACTCAGTGGCCCCCAGAGGGAGTCCTACAAGCTGGGTGGAGGGAAAACAGAACATCAAGAGACCCAGGGAAGGGCTCAACCAGGATGGGAACAGGCACAGCCAGAGAAACGGTGGGCACCAAGAAGACGAGATCAACTGGACCAACATCAAGAGCTGCAGTGAGCAGCCGGGACCCCAGCATCTCCCCAGACCTCCAAGAGGCCAGAGTAAAGGACTGAGATGCTTCCAGAACCTGAATGACCTGGATTCAGAGACGGCTGGGAGGGTGCAGGGGTGTCCAATCTTTTGGCCTCGGTGAGCCACACTGGAAGAAGAATTGTCTTGGGCCACACATAAAATACACTAACAATAGCTGATGAGCAAAAAACCAACCAACCAAACAAACAACCCTCAAAAAAAATTCGAAACAAAAAAATCTCATAACGTTTCAAGAAAGTTTGTGAGTTTGTGTCAGGCCGCAGGTTGGACAAGCTTGGTCTAGAGGAAGAGATGAAGACTGCCTGGCTACCCTGCTGCTGAGAGGAAGGCAGATTTGCCTGATTGGTGCCTGTATTCTCTAAACCCAGGGCAGAACTCCCCAACACCCCTGGGCCACACACCCTCCCTGGCCATCTGGCTGCTCTCTTGACCCTACCTTCTGGCCTGCCCTCCAAGGCCCTGTCCTCCCAACTGACCTCCCAGGGACTGCTGCACAGCAATTCATCCAAGACAGGCAGCCTCAGAGTGAAGCCTTTATTAAAGCAAGTAACAAAACATTATAAGAACGAGAGAAGGAGGGAGAGACAGAGAAAGAGAGATAGAGAGAAGAAGGGGGAGAGAGGTGGTAAGGGAGGGAATGGGGAGAAAAAGAAACATGAAAGAGAGAGAGGCAGCCATGCAAAGGCTTCAGCTAAAGGCTGGCTGAGGCCGAAGCCAGAGGAGCCAGCAGCGGGTGAGAGTGGGTGATGCTAACCAACGAGAGAGCCGGAACCAGCCCAGCGCTTCCTGATCATCTCCTGGGACCACCAAGGTGCAGCTCCACCAGCTTTCCCCAGCAACTCTCTTCTTAATCACTATCATCCCCCTTGCTTAGTTCTCAAAGTTCTGCTCTTACTCCCCACACCCAAACCCCACTCAACAGTAGCCAGGAGGGAGCTCAGCTCAGATTCTGCCTCTTGTTCCTACACATTCCCAAGAAGCCTCATCCTGCTGGAGAGGCCTCAGCTGCTCCTTCTAAAACCTCTTTCTTTTTTTTTTTTATTTATTGAGACGGAGTCTCACGCTATTGCCCAGGCTGGAGTGCAGTGGCACCATCTTGGCTCACTACAACCTCTGCCTCCTGGGTTCAAGCAATTCTCCTGCCTCAGTCTCCCGAATAGCTGGGATTATAGGTGCGTGCCCCCACACTCAGCTAATTTTTCTATTTTTAGTAGAGACGGGGTTTTACCATGTTGGCCAGGCTGGTCTTAACCTCCTGACCTCAGGTGATCTGCCTGCTTCAGCTTCTCAAAGTGCTGGGATTTCAGCATGAGCCACCACACTCCATCCCTGAGGCCTCTTTGTATCCACCTGGCCCCAGGCCACTCACCAAAGCCAATCAAAGAAGTGACCAGATCAAAGCTTTGTTGGCTGCAGAGAATATGATTTTGACTGTGTGTATGTGGCGGGGGGAAGTGGAGATGCTATACCTATAACTCCAACAAAGGTATTTGCGTTTCATAGGTCAGGGGCTAAGAAGGGTCTCTTAGCTTGGTGGCCATCCAACAATATGAATTAAACCAGACCCAGCAGAATCTGTGATTGAGTAAATACCCATAATTTACTCCCGTATATGCTGTGTGCTCTACAGTTCCTTACCTGGAAATGAGATGAACTATTATTGTTGTTACTATTATTTTTTCTTGAAAAAGGAGGTAGAGCATGTAATGTGCTGCTGGCCCAAATCAGTGAAGGGCATTATGAGAGACATTCAGGATGAACCTCTGAGCTGATCGTGTCTCTGGTTAAAGAAACAGAGAATCTGTATCCTGGCTGGCAGCCTGGTGATTGATGAATGACAGAGGGGAACGCCTAGGATGGAAATATCCCGGCAGAGGTGGTCTAGCCTTACCAGGGACCAGCAAAAGCCTGTTATTAACATGAATTGCATTTCTTTATCACCTTAAAATTAATTCTTTTATTTCAGAAATGATATTCAAATAACAGAAAGCCAAAACAAAAATATTCCCAATCTCATCCTGAAATCAAATCAATGACAAGTATGCATGATATACATCAAATATAAAATTCTGTCCATGATGTTATGGAGAATACCAAGCATGCATGTGGTCGTGCCCAGACAGGTGACAGCAGCAAAGCACCGTGGGTTTTCTCAGGCTCGAACCCACCCATCCTATTCTCTGCCAAGTTTTCAGACACTTATCAAGATGCTGTGGCTTAGGAACCGTGAAGGAAACCCAAAGCTTGGCCAAACTCCATCTATTCTCATTCTTCCTCTCCCATGTGCCAGTCTACCCCTTTGAAACATTTCCAAGGTTCTCCTTGGGAGGCAGAGCTGCTACATTGTGTCTTAGCCCCTTGAATTGATGGCAGTGAATGAATCAAGTTTATACGTTTGCCACCAAACAAATGGAGCTTCAGTTGTGGTTGTTTGTACATGTGTATGCTTTTGCATTTCAATGACTTCTTCCTTCCCTAACCAATTTGCTAAATGCAACATTTACAACCAGCCTTGCAGGCATCATTTGCCCCCGACTGGGCCCTGATCACCTCAAATGAAGGCTGCCAGCTTCCCCTGCCAGAAGCAAGAGGCACTGGGAAAAATGGAAATTGGACAATAGTCTTGTATACTCTCTGCTTTGCCATGGATGGCCTTCAACAGGAAGCCAATCAACGGAATCAAAAGAACAGTTTCCTGTTAACATAGTGCAATGCCAAATCCATCAGACTTTATTGTTTCATGCCCTGTGCCAGTCATTGTCAACTATACTGTAAGTAATAACATATGACTGGAGTTGTGGTTTTAGTGGAAGATTGTTTTGCTTTTGGCACTGTGCACACACCTTCATATGCTTTATTGCCCTTTCCCAAACCTAGGGAGCTTTCTTTTCTTTTGAGATTTCTTTTCCCCTAAAGAACTATTTCCGGCTGTTTTGTTGCATACCAGTTCTTAAAACCCTAGCCAGCCGACTCCAATTCTCCACAGTCTTTTCTTAAGCAACACTTTATATATATACGTATATGTATATATATAATAATTATTATTACATCACATGGGGCTAAAATAAACCCACTGTGTATTGGCTCTTCCACAATCCTGCTTTTCCTCTGAAAATGGTTCGTTCCCTAAGACTGGCTTTGGGAGAGAAAACCTCTCACATAATATTTTTCTTACTTTCCAGGCTGATCTTGAAGGTGATGATAGGTCATAAGCCGCAGCCTCTGCAAGGATGTTACAACCCCTGGAGCAGGCAGAAAGTACATGTGTGCTTGGAATGCAACAAAAGGGAAACGTTCCTAGTGTGGTTTGGACAGGGCCTTGCATTTTTAACCCTTTACCCAAACCTAAAGAAAACACAACTCCGTTAGCGACTCAGGAGTTTTTTCCTAGAGTGACATGATTAAGGTGAGGGTGTGACTAGTTATCTGAGTCATTTTTTCCAGACAATTTGGCTTAGTGGTTAAGAGCTTTGGTACCAGATAGAACAGGTTCAAATCCCAGGTCTCTCCCTTAACATCTGCATGACTCTGGGAAAGCTGAAAAACTTTCTGATGCTCACATTCCTCCTCTGTAAAACAGAGAAAACACTTTGTTCCGGGGTTGTCCTCAAGAATGTGAGTAAAGGATTGGGATTTTCCTCTGCTCTATTATGGATGCCTTTGGCAGGCAGTGTACCTGGTAGGTGCTCAGTGAGTGGCATAACGATTGTGAGGCAAGCACTGACCCCTGCTCCGATCCTGCTGGTGTTCAAGGCCTTGACTCAAGTCACCTCTGGTTTTGTATGGTTTGGTCATGTGAACCAGTAACCAGGGTGTTAGCAATGCATTTCTTGGTTCTCAGAAGATGGTATTAAGCCTCTGAGGCTAGTACATTAGGATGTGATCACGTGGAATTATCAGACGCATGGCTACCTGGGAGAGGGAGTGGGAGATGGAGATGGAAAATAAGTGGTGAAAAGATCTTCATTTTTCTACCCTTCTCTCATGGGCATGCAGGAACAACTGAACTCTGTGTGTGTGTGTGTGTGTGTGTGTATGTGTGTGTGCGCGCGCGCGTGCGCGCGTGCGCACGCGCATATGTGACCTTTGTATTCCTTTCTCTTGTTGAGCTTAAAAAAACTTTCAGTACAGTGTCCCAGGAAGCCACCACCAATAGATAGAAGTTAACCTTTTATATGAAACTTTCCATCCCATCTAAGACTGACGCTTAGGTTCACTGCCTTTGTATTTCAATAAAAGGTGTCTGTGTGTTGGTTTCTACTTGAAGCTAAAAGGCTTAAGTGCTTTTGTCTTCTGTACCCAGGTCTGTTGGCAGAAAACCTTGTATGACTTCCCCCAAGTCCATCTAAGAGAGAAGTGCTTGCTTGCCATATTATCTTGGCTTCTTCCAACTACCAACCTCAGCACCACGGGCCATTTCACAAAAGAATTCCTCTCTTTGAGACTCAGTTTCTCTTTGGTGTGTCACAACGTTAGCTTGAGGATGAGAAGAAATCCCTGCAAAATAGAAAAGTTGAAGTCTACAGTCTGGTTGGTTTGGATTGAGAGAAAGAGAACAAGTAATTACTTTGGGTATACAAGTTTAACCCAGAGAAATTGTTTCCTTGTTTGGGGTGGTGGAAGCGGGGGTAATGGTAGTACTGGTGATAGTGGAATGGTAGTGATGATGGAGGTAGTGCTGGTGGTAGTAATAGCAATATATACGGTAGTGATGTTGCTGGCGGTAGTGGCAGTGGTGTTTTTGTTGGTAGTGCTGGTTGTGGTGGTGATGTTGTCGGTAGTGGTTGGTGTCGGTGGAGGTGGTGGTGGTGGTGGTGACACTGAGCATACAGTAGAGGGTAGTTTTTCTCACCACGTCTTCCAAACCTGAGGCATCATCACCATCAGGTTCTATTGTTTCTGTTGTTTCTCACTGTAATGCACTTCAGCAAAATATGCCTTTAGAATATAAAGAACATGAGGTGAAAACCCATGCACGCAGATTCACTCGATTTTCTCCTGCCCCTTGGTTAAGTAAAAATCACCTACCAAGTTGCCTATCCCTCTCCCTTACTTTGCAGGGGAGCGTCTGATAGCTCCTCTTTTTTTTTTTTTCTCTTTCTTCTCCCAGTTCCTTCTCCTCTTTGTCACCCTCCTCTTCTTCCTTCCTTTTCCCTGTCTCCAAATTAAACTTAGCAGGGAGTCCTGAAGCAAATTATCATGTTACAAGCCTAAATGTGATAGCTTGTCATCTTTCATTATTTTTGATGTAAACAAAACTGTCAGAATTCTCTGAGACCTGTCTTTGGTTCGGGGTGTTCTCTTTGAGGCCAGGGGATACATAAGGATTAGAAAAAGGAAAGTTGCTCCAACATAATGAAAAGAATGTAATGGAAGGTTGGAAACGGATCTCCAATTCCAGACTAGCGTGCACTTGTCGACCATAGCATTCGAACGGGCTATTGATTAAAGCTGTAAAATGCTTTCATAATTGTGGTTTATTTTATCAAGTAGAGGTCCAGGGGCACTTCATCATCCAGATTCACTTTTTGTGTATTCCCCCCACCCCACCCCAATGCAATTTCCTTGAATACTTAGATTTGATAAGCAATTAAAAAATAACTTATTTCCTGAAGATTGGTGCTTTCCGTGGACCGAGTTGCCGAAGACCAGGAGAGTGTGTTTTTGTATGGAAGGTCACATCTATTCATCAGAGGCTGTTTATCTTTTTCTGGCCACTCATTTAGAGCAGCCACAGTTTTGTGAAGGAGCCGCGTGCACTACGCTCCAACAGCAGAGAATGATTTGGCTCAGTGTGTGTAATGCTAGGGCCATGGTCTTGGTTTAGGGATACTTCAGAACTTTAATATTTTGGTAACCCATGCTCTATAAATCATTGAATTACATCAAGTCTATTTAAAACCCCTCTGGGCAGCTGTTTAAAATGCTGTCACTGCAGTAAGCAATGTCCTTAGAGTCACATGGCAGGTTGGGGCCGAGAAGGGGATGGGTTTTGTTTGTGTTTCTTTAACTCCAGTTAGGCTTACCCTCTGACTCTCCACTTCTGTGAATTGTCCCTCCATTTCCAGTTATTTTAAAGTCAGGATATGAAGGCTGCTTAGTCCATTGGGGTTAAGCCTTCCCATCAGATCAAATTCTTTTTCCTTGCATTCTTCTCTTCAAGCCATTTAGTGAAACAAGCACAAATTGTTAACTTCAGATTAATATGTTTAATAAGTGAAATCTGGACTGTTTCAGGAAGGCAGGCAGGCCAGCAGCCTGGAGGATTGGTTGCAGCTGAGGGCTCCTGTGGGCTTCTCCTGGGTCATCGCTGGTGGCTGAGACCACCTGTGTAGCACCTGTGGGCAAGGAGGGCCTAATTACTCCAGGGATCCTGGCTTTCCTGGCCTTGCTCTCTGGCCTCCAGATTTGCTCTGATTTTGACAGTGCAGGGGGTTTATCAGAGCTTAGGTCCAAAGGAGGGAGTGAGGCTGCCGGCTTTCTCTTCAGAACTCTGCATGCTTATCCGGGTGTGATGCCTGCCTCTTGCTGCCACTCCAAGCTCCTCCAAGAGAAGGACACTGCTTCCGTCTGGTCCACCATCATATCAGGGTATGAATTAACTACACCTGTGCTTGAGTGCACAAAAAAAAATGTAGCATCAGCAACCTTGTTCAGTTTATCAATCAGAAAATAGAAATTAAGAATGGAATGTACTACCTTAATTTTAGCAGACATAAAATGTAACAATAACAAAAATCAAATTTTATTTTGAATTCCACACTGGGTGTGGGGTGGGAAGAGGACATCCTTATCTTTTCAGAGCCGTGGGGGGGCCCGCCCCGCCCCCCCCCCCCCCCCCCCCGCCCCCCCCCCCCCCGGGGCGCGGGGGCGGCGGCCGCCCCCCCCCCCCCCCACGCCCCTGAAAAGATAAGGATGTCCTCTTCCCACCCCACACCCAGTGTGGAA